>JAXCGZ010001134.1:0-7500 GCA_037179515.1 Halocaridina rubra
GGTTGCCTTCTTGCGAAGGACTTGTTTTGGCAGATGTAATCCTTACCCTGAGTGCATGCCCTTACTAACCTCAGTCTGTGACGGGGCGCGAACCCTCGACCTGCCACCTCAGAGTAGCGGACGCTACCATTTTACCGCGAAGACTACATATATAGATAGATATTTATTTTTTAAATTTTATTTTTTCATATTGAGGATATCCCAGTACGATATCAAAGAACAATTTACAACCCACATGATTCAACTGTTCTAATCTAAAAATGTTGGATCAACTGGAGAAAACGCACCTAAGCATCGTTAGATGCTTATCTTTCTACAGCCTTAACCAAGCTAAGCATACCTAACTTAACCCAATATTATAAGAACAGCCACACCCTCAGTTACCTAAAGGGGGGTTTACACGGTCAAACGGTTAGTCGAATGCGGTTCGACAGACAAGTGTTTGAAGTGATGTTCGAACGTGTGAACGGGGTATTTGGTTGTCGAACACGGAACCCCGTTCACACGTTCGAACATCACTTCTAACACTTGTCTAGCGAACCGCGTTCGAAGAACCGTTTGACCGTGTAAACCCCCCTTAAGAACAGCCACACCCCCAATTACCTAACTGGTAAAACTCCACCCCTTAAGACCCCTCCCCCGCCCGCTTAGACACCCCACTTAACTATTAACAATTATACATTTTTTTGGGGGGGATTATTTATTTTTGAAAAATGTATAAAAGCAGTGAAAATACGGTGTCAAACTTGATCCATAAAAAGAAACTTCAATTGATATATTAATTTCAGTGTACATATAAAGGTCAGATTTTATAAACAGTGTAAACCTAGGATACCATATTGTAAGTTAGCTAGACACACAAATGGATTTCATAAACGCGTCTGATGCGGCTCTGTGTATGGGCTAGGATCCCGTGCGGGATTTCATAAACAGTGTAAACCTAGGATACCATATTATTAGTTTGCTAGACACACACAAATGGATTTCATAAACGCATCTGACGCGGTTCTGTGTATGGCTAGGATCCCGTACGGGATCCTAGCCATATACAAAACCGCGTCAGATGCGTTTATGAAATCCATTTGTGTGTGTCTAGCTAACTAACAATATGGTATCCTAGGTTTACACTGTTTAAGAAATCGGGTCAAAAACGACGTATATAAGTAAACTATGCTAATACTCTAAAGAGATTAATTCAAAATAAAGAAACGGGAGAGATGAGTAAAAAATTTAATGTAAATCTTGAAATACACAAACATGCAAGCACACACATACGTACGTACATATATACATACATACATACTCAAACGCACACACACACACACACACACACACACACACACACACACACACACACATATATATATATATATATATATATATATATATATATATATATATATATATATATATATGTGTGTGTGTGTGTGTGTGTGTGTGTGTGTGTGTGTGTGTGTGTGTGTGTGTGTGTGTGTGTGTGTATGAGAGAGAGAGAGAGAGAAAGAGAGAGAGAGAGAGAGAGAGAGAGAGAGAGAGAGAGAGAGAGAGAGAGAGAGAGAGAGAGAGAGAGAGAGAGAGAGAGAGAGAGAGAGAGAGAGAGAGAGAGAGAGAGAGTAATAACGGAACAAGGGAAGCAAAAGACAATCAGCTCCACTCGCGAACAAAATTCCAACCATCGAACAATACATACAGTCAATGTACAAAAAAAAAAAAATGGAAATTCCGACTACCCAAGATATGTGGATGGAATAAAGAAAAAAAATGGAAATTTCAACTGCCTAAAAATATGGATGGAATAAAGAAAAAAAAATGGAAATTCCGACTACCTAAGATATATGGATGGAATAAATAAAAATGGAAATTCCGACTACCTAAGATATATGGACGGAATAAAGAAAAAAAAAATGGAAATTCCAACTACCTAAAAAATATGGATGGAATACAGAAAAAAAAGTGAATATTCTGACTACTTACGAGATATGAATGAAATAAAGAAAAAATGGAAATTCCGACTACCTAAGAGATATGGATGAAATAAAGAAAAAAATAATGGAAATTCCGACTACCTAAGAGATATGAATGAAATAAAGAAAAAATAATGGAAATTCAGACTACCTAAGAGATATGAATGAAATAAAGAAAAAATGGAAATTCCGACTACCTAAAAGCTATGTATGGAATAAAGAAAAAATGGAAATTCCGACTACCTAAGAGATATGGATGAAATAAAGAAAAAATAATGGAAATTCAGACTACCTAAGAGATATGAATGAAATAAAGAAAAAAATGGAAATTCCGACTACCTAAAAGCTATGTATGGAATAAAGAAAAAATGGAAATTCCGACTACCTAAGAGATATGGATGAAATAAAGAAAAAATAATGGAAATTCAGACTACCTAAGAGATATGAATGAAATAAAGAAAAAATGGAAATTCCGACTACCTAAAAGCTATGTATGGAATAAAGAAAAAATGGAAATTCCGACTACCTAAGATATGTGGATGGAATAAAGAAAAAATAATGGAAATTCAGACTACCTAAGAGATATGAATGAAAGAAAGAAAAAATGGAAATTCCGACTACCTAAAAGCTATGTATGGAATAAAGAAAAAATGGAAATTCCGACTACCTAAGAGATATGGATGGAATAAAGAAAAAATAATGGAAATTCAGACTACCTAAGAGATATGAATGAAATAAAGAAAAAATGGAAATTCCGACTACCTAAAAGCTATGTATGGAATAAAGAAAAATTGGAAATTCCGACTACCTAAGAGATATGGATGAAATAAAGAAAAAATAATGGAAATTCAGACTACCTAAGAGATATGAATGAAATAAAGAAAAAATGGAAATTCCGACTACCTAAAAGCTATGTATGGAATAAAGAAAAAATGGAAATTCCGACTACCTAAGAGATATGGATGGAATAAAGAAAAAAATGGAAATTCCGACTACCTAAGATACGTGGATGGAATAAAGAAAAAAAAATGGAAATTCCGACTACCTAAGAGATATGGATGGAATAAAGAAAAAAAAATGGAAATTCCAACTACCTAAGATATGTGGACGGAATACAGAAAAAAATGGAAATTCTGGCTACCTAAGATATGTGGATGGAATAAAAAAAATGGAAATTCCGACTACCTACGAGATATGGATGGAATACAGAAAAAAATGGAAATTCCAACTACCTACGAGATACGGATGGAATACAGAAAAAATGGAAATTCCAACTACCTAAGATATATGGATGGAATAAAGAAAAAATAATGGAAATTCCTATTATCTAATAGATATGGATGGAATAAAGAAAAAATAATGGAAATTCCGACTACCTAAGAGAATATGGATGAAATAAAGAAAAAAATAATGGAAATTCCGACTACCTAAGATATATGGATGGAATAAAGAAAAAGAAATGAAAATTCCAAATACCTAAGATATGTGGATGGAATAAAGAAAAAATGGAAATTCCAACTACCTAAATAATATGGATGGAATACAGAAAATAAAATAAAAATGTCGACTACCTGAGATATATGGATGGAATAAAGAAAAAAATGGAAATTCCAACTACCTAATAGCTATGGCTGGAATAAAGAAAAAAAATGGAAATTCCAACTACCTAAAAGATATGGATGGAATAGAGATGAAAACAGATAAGAGTTATAATTACCCTCAGAAATAACTGGAACATCTATTCACTAACGTAAAAAACTTTGCATCCTTGTTACTATATCACCATAAATACGGGTCCTATTATTTTTACTACTACTTCCCATCTAGGTCCAGACTCTGGAACTCCCTTCCTCCTTCTGTCTTCCCTAATTCTTATGACGTATCTTCCTTCAAAGAAGCGGATCTATCGCCATCTCAGGGCCAATTCCTCCCGTATCTCTAGGTCCCCAATACTTCAACTATTCTTTCAGCCTTTCCTTTTCCTTTGTGTATCATTCTCTTATTTCTGCCTTGTCCTTATACTTCTACTTTTTCTTTATCTCAATGTTTTTGTTAGTGCCCGGGCCTAATGAGGACAGTTTTCTTGATTGTCCCGGTGTCACACTAATTAAACGAAAAAAAAGCCTTACGATCACATTACAGATGTAATGAAGATATTTTAAGGTTTATTCTTGTGTGTCATTGAATTGCTGAATAATAATATAGAAAAAAAAATTGCCTGAACTCAAAAACAAACGCTTGATCAATAACGCCTACACAACCGTGGAATCTCCCTCAAATGAAACTTATTTTTTTTTTTTGAAAGAAAACTAACTGTATGTCAAAGAATATAAATTTCGAAAAAATATTTGTATAATATATAGTTACAGAGTGCGAGCGTCAATAAAAGCAAAAATGGCTGTCATAAAAATTAAGTCCTCATGAATATTACTATCATTACAAAGAGACGCAATTGAAGTTTTTTTTTTTATGATTGTGGCACCAGGATGGGCATAAGCAAGCCAAAAATAAAATTGCCCTCATCGGGCCTGGGCACGAAGAAAACAAAGTAAATAGAAACAGAGATGGAGAGTGTTGTGCTTTGTCAGATGTGTGGGGATAGGAAGAGATGTGTAACGAATATCCAAGAATATTCGGGTGTTGATGTAGGCATAGTTCTTAAGGACTAGAAACATCGACAATTTAATTTTACATATGAAAAGAATATCATGACCTTTCTCACCAAAGACCAAATAGGTTGAAAGCCTTAAATATATATATAAACCTTTATTTACATTACAATACAATGGGTATTCGTCAGCCGGGGCAAGCCAAAACCCCCCACTGTGGTGCCCAACCACAGCAGTACCTGCCAGGAAACAGCTTAACTGTCGGTCTTGGACGGGAACCGATCTTTCGACCTCGTGAATACGAAGCCAGCACGTTACTACTGTACTAGCCAGCAGGCAATCACTAAAGAGAAAAACTGCAATTTTTATGAGTTGGTTTAGACATATGTAAAAGTTGCTGCAGTTTACATATGTCTAAACCAACTCATAAAAATTGCAGTTTTTCTCTTTAGTGATTGCCTGCTGGCTAGTACAGTAGTAACGTGCTGGCTTCGTATTCACGAGGTCGAAAGATCGGTTCCCGTCATGGACTCCCTTTTCTACCAAGGGCTAGGACGGTTGCCTTCTTGCGAAGGACTTGTTTTGGCAGATGTAATCGTTACCCTGAGTGCATGCCCTTGCTAACCTCAAACCATGACGGGGCGCGAACCCTCGACCTTATGCCTCAGAGTCGCGGACGCTACCGCTTGAGCCACGGTGACTACATAAATCCATTAAAACAAATTGAGAAAAAGTATTATTCATTTACTAAATGGCTGAGTATAATTTTAAGAATCTTTGAGAGGTTCGAAATGCCAACTCAGCACTTTTTTTAATTACATATACATATACACATGCCTCATTCCCCCTTGTAAGGGGGGTGGCCGAGCCAAGAAACACGCATTCACCACGATCTACACATACCTCAACCACTCCTCTCAGCTCCTTGGGGATAGGGAGTTGCCGTCTCCCCCCCCCCTTCCACCCTGTTTGGGTCAACCACAAAGTAGGCGGGCAAGGCAATTTTACAATGAGACCCGACAGCAGCAGCTGGTTTACCCCACCACTTCATGACAAAGCAACTCCCCTCACACCCGGAATATTCTCTTAGAAGTTTAATATTTAAAAGCTGGATATTAAAGCTGGGTTTTTACTATTACGATCCTGATATTGTAAATATCACAGAGTCGCGGTAGCGTCCGCGACTCTGAGGCGTCAGGTCAAGAGTTCGCGTCCCGTCACGGTCTGAGGTTAGCAAGGGCATGCACTCAGGGTAACGATTACATCTGCCAAAGCAAGTCCTTCGCAAAAAAGCAACCGTCCTAGCCCTTAGTAGAAAAGGGAGTCCGTGACCTAAAACCGGAACACAACATAACGTGTATATTTATTATAAAAAAAAAATGACGATTATGTTAATTAACAGCAAAATCCACATTTCTATTTTTAATACTAATTTTATTACCAAATCCGCTTAATCATACTCGAACTTGTAAGGATACTCTTCCATCATTTACCCTATACACCTAACCTCGATAATCTGAGGCTGTTAAGCTGATATGGTTCCGAGGCAAACAAAGATACTAGATTCTTCACAAACGGTTTTGGCGAGGGAAAACTGTAGGGACCGTTTTGACAGGTTGAACTTAACACCACCTGAGTGGAAACCTAAGCTTTTAATCCACAGATGTAATCGTTACCCCAAGGGCATGCACTCAGGGTAACGATTACATCTGCCAAAACAAGTCCTTCGCAAAAAGGCAACTGTCCTAGTCCTTGGTAGAAAAGGGAGTCCGTGACGTAAAATCGGAACATTACAGAAGGAATAGACTATTACAGGAGAATGTCCTTACAAAAAAAAAAAAAAAAAAAAAAAAATATAAATATATATATATATATATATATATATATATATATATATATATATATATATATATATATATATATATATATATATATATATAAAGCTCTGTCATGCTCATCTTATTTACCAAACGTTATTAAATAGTGAATTGTCTATTCAAACCTCCATGGGGGCAAGCCAGCTAATCTCGGTGACGGTCCTAAGCCCGGATTAACGGAGAAAATTAGTGTCAGGAAGGGTACCCGGTCGTAAAACATGAAGAAAAAAATCTAGTATCCAAGAGGTTAGTAAGAAACAGGAACCCAATATGAACATGGGAAAAACTGCTGAAAAATAAAATATGATGACTTGTTTTCAAGGCTGCCTCATGAAGGAGGGTTTACACGGTCAAACGGTTCGTCGAACGCGGTTCGACAGACAAGCGTTTGAAGTGATGTTCGAACGTGTGAACGGGGTATTTGGTTGTCGACAACCAAATGCCCCGTTCACACGTTCGAACATCACTTCAAACACTTGTCTGCCAAACCGCGTTCGACGAACCGTTTGACCGTGTAAACCCCCCTTAAGACTACAATTGGTATTTAACTAGGGTCAGAATTTTTTATTATTATTTATAATTTTAAAAAAGATGTGCTGTTTATCATCCAAATATTGGTTTTGTTAAAAGTAGAAGTAGCTGTTGCTATCCAGCTCGAATTACTAAAGCAATTATAATTGCTACTGATCTTGCAAACAGAGCCATCAAAACCGGTTTATTTAAAAAAGAAATCAATTAATAATGATCTCTGATGATTCGGTTTTACGTCACGAACTCCCTTTTCTACTAAGGGCTAGGACGGTTGCCTTCTTACGAAGGACTTGTTTTGGCAGATGTAATCGTTACCCTGAGTGTATGCCCTTACTAAAACTCAGTCCGTGACGGGGAATAACTAATGATCTCTATGAATACATTATAATATTTCATAGTCAGGGAACCGCAGTGGCTGAGTGGTCAGCGTGCTCAACTCTGGAGTTGGTAGACCCGTGATGGAAACCACTGTGGGACGCTAGAAATGGCGTCCAGTCTTAATCCGGCAGCCATATAATC
>JAXCGZ010001134.1:12500-26161 GCA_037179515.1 Halocaridina rubra
GCAGCCCTATAGGTAGGCAAGGAGTTACGTTAGGTGGTAAGGTATTATTATGTGGTCCTTGTATTTGCCCCGCTAAGAGAGAGGGTGACGATGGAGGAGTCAGTAGGGGATTTGGTGACATAAGAGGCATGCCTGGAGAGTATGTGGGAGGTGGTGCTCCTGGTGAAGGGTGGAGATCAGCTGGATAAGGAGGAGTTGATGGAAAGTATCCATATTGCACATGAGGGTCATTGCTGGCATAATATTCAGTCCAATATGAGCCTTCCTTGTACTCCCAGGTACCCTCAGGGACAATGTGCTCATTATATTCCGTCTTTACTCTCCATTGCTGTGCAGGGTACAAGGGTGGGTATGGCACAGAGCTTGGATAGGTCTCTCCTGAAGGAGGCGATCGCGTTCGAGGTTCAACGTGGCATTGGGAAGAAGGGGAAGGTATTGCTGGATGATGGTGGTTCTGAGGGATTTGATTTGGGTGTTCCAGGATTGTGGGGGAGCTTAACTGTGGGGGTGGCGGTGGAGCACAATTAGTAATAGTAGACATTGGTGGTAGTGCCGTGGATGTTGGAAGACTCGCCGTCTGAGGACTGATCATTGGTTGCAGGACGGGTTGAGCAGAGGGCTGGACAGCAGGTTGAACGGTGGGAGGTTGTAAATGGGGCAAATTATGCTGGTGGGAAGGGGAAGTGGGTTGATGTGGGTGTTCTGCAGAAGTGGGTAAAACATCCTGTGAGGTGGAGGTGGATGGGTCATTCTCTGGGTGGGCAGAACTGTATGCTGCAGGTGTAATTTCAGTGGAGGAGAGCTTTATGTCCCCAAGGAGCACTGTCTCAATGTCTTGCCACATCTGAAAATACATTTATCGAGAAAATTAGCATAAAACCAACATGACAAAAGTATGTCTAGTTATACTCGCATGAATGAATTATATGCAATTGTATATTTAGTCAGTATATACGTAATATGATTTTTAAAATTGACATGTATACTCAAGTTTAAAAGTAATTAAATAACAAAAATAATTTCTAAAATTAAAGTATATACTCATGATCAAAATTAAGTAAAATAAAATAATAAAGAGGGTATAACAAGGGTAATATGAAGTCTGAGAAGTATATATGTATACTGAAAACTAAATAATTAACACATTTAATTCTTAATTCAGCAATTAATTCTAATTAACCAACTCAATATATACGTTAATTAATATTGTAGGAGTACACCAATTTTGTACCTAAATAGTATCCAAATAAATTTAACAGATAAAATGAGCTTAAGATCTATTCATTACCTGCCTCGAAAATACAAAAAAAAATAATTAAATTAAAAACTCAAAAAGAAAAATATTTTTTTCAAGGCTTTTACTTGGATGTAAAAAAAAAAAAAAACGAGGATAAAGAAGTAAAAAGGCAATATAAAATTTTCTGAATAATTAAAAAAAAAATCAAAGATTATACATAATATCAAATTTTCTCGGAGTTCATTAAAGTAAATATAAAAAATTATTCGACTACGACACATAAATTCTAAAAGTTTTTTTTTTCTTAACGTTGTTATGGAAGAAGATATATATATATATATATATATATATATATATATATATATATATAATATATATATATATATATATATATATATATATATATATATATATATATATATATATATATATATATATATATATATATATATATATATAAGAACACCACTGATTATCAATAGTAAAATGCTTATAATTCCATGATTACAAAGATAATAGTACGAGATTTTCGAGGATTTTCTATCTTCAAACTCATACAATGACACAAAAAGTTAATAAACTTTAGCTTTGCTACAGAGATTATAAGGGACGTATGAGTATCTATGTTATGTGATTTATAAAATAAGAAAAATGGAGTAATAAAATTTCAATATACATTGAAATGTGATTTAAACAATAAAAAAATGGAGTCATAACTTTCGATAAACACTGAAAAATTATGATTTTAAACTACGTCACGCAACAATTATGCAAATATTCGTACATATTTAATGTAAATTTTAATTAAATCCAATTAAAAAATAAGTTTTTGAGGTTGGTGATTTTTTTTTACATGGATACAGTAAATAAGAGACTTTAAATTTACATGACTTTCTAAGACAAAATTATATATTACACAATATATATATGTATATATATATATATATATATATATATATATATATATATATATATATATATATATATATATATATATATATATATATATATATATTGACTGTTCATTTACTGATATTGTCTTTTGAGTTACATCCAAATGCACACAAAGAACCCAAAAATGTGCAAATAACCTTTTCTGGAGAAAAAATCGTAACTTTTACAATGTAACTAAAAAAATCAACTATGCTTAAAATTTTTGCACGAATATACAATTGAAGTAATTAGCAGAAGGCTTTAAATTTAAGACAAATATACGTAAAATTAATCACTCAGGGTAACGATTACATCTGCCAAAACAAGTCCTTTGCAAGAAGGCAACCGTTTTAGCCCTTGGTAGAAAAGGGAGTCCGTGACGTAAAACCGCAACAATAAAATATACGTAAAATATTTTTTTTCATAAGCAATTGCAGGAAAGAGAATATTCAGCGAGTTTCAAAAAAAAAAAATTTTAATATCGGATCAAAAATATGAGCAGAAAATCGCATTATGAAAGAACTTATGTGCTAATTATCAAAATAATATCTTTTTCAATCATAAATTTTAGCATTATGAAGGAATTTATGTGCTAACTTTTAAAATAATATATCTTCTTCCATCATACATTTTGGATTTCAATTCCTGGAAAGTTTATTTATCTGTTTCCATACCACTGGAAAATAACACTCAAAACTAGTTAAATGACTTCCAGCAAATTTGAAAAACATCAAACCTTCCTAAGCAAAACTACCTACTATTTATCCACTCTAGAAAATAAAAATCAATAAATTTAACTTACGTAATTATCATCCAGGTAATCCGTCATTGTTGTTAATTTAACACCTTGCAAAGCCACCATGAAAGAGAAGAATCTCGGAGCCTCAAGGATATGTTAATTTTTCTTCGCTTAAAGAGCAAAAAAATGCAGAAAGTCCAGTGAAAACGACAACTAAAACACTGTTTGAGATGGTCTTTGTTCCAAAACACAAACACCACTTGATTCTTGTCCACTTGATTCTTGTCCACTTGACTCTTGTCCCCTTCACTCCTCTGGCGTGGATACCAGTCGACTGTTTCTCACCTGGATCTTTACACCTGTTCTTATTTTCCAGACGTGTGGCAGGGATGTAATCACTAAAACACGTTTCTTTCATTCCACTTGAATGCTTTTCGTCCGGATTTGGCCAAGGGAATAATTTTTCAGTCTGAAAATTCACTTTTTAAAAGGTTTAGGAATATATTTGAAGACTGGCCTTTGGTAGATAATTCAAGAATCTTTAATTTTTTGATAAATAGTTAAGTGTAGTTGAATATTTAATCGACAATGAACGAATAAATAAGAATTATCTGATGGATATATACCGTTTTCGCGATATTTTTCGTTCGAGGGTATATAAGATGCTGACATCATTACCGACCAATAAGGAAGGGCGAGGGTCAATCCTTAGCCAATCATGGTTAAGCATGGGCGGGATCCCCACACTGGAAAGCCAGTCATATGGCTAGCCTTGGGGCACGTGCCTTTAGATGCCTTCATGTTCTTTAAAAGCCATAATTAATTAAATATTTAATTTATTTTATAATCAATAGTAAGACTCTTGTTCTCTTCAATAATGTCGTCCAAAAACTATAAACAAGTCTATTGTTCCCTGAAATAAGTCTAAAAGTAGGTTTTTCAATTCCATATTGAGTCATCCAGCAACATCTTGCAACTGCGCAGTATTGCCATACCACAGGATCAGGGAATGGTAATTCCTTGCCTTATAAGGAATAAAATAATCCTTTGCGTGCAAGAAAGTCATCATCCCAAGGGTCTGCCTCCTATATCTTGGCCTCTCCGACACTTAGTGTTGTAAAGATGTCTGGAGGATCTGCTGAGGTCAATTAAGATCACCTCAGAGGTAGGACTCATCCCTCGCTTGAGGCATAGTGGCCTCTTACTTGAGGTTCTGTAGTAGTAACGTATCTGATTTTTTTTTTTTTTTGCAGTTATTGTTAATATGTGTGGATAGTAATCTCCGTGGCTAAATGGTAGCGTCCGCGACTCTGTGTCAGGAGGTCGAGGGTTCGCGCCCCGTCACGGACTGAGGTTAGTAAGGGCATACACTCAGGGTAACGATTACATCTGCCAAAGCAAGTCCTTCGCAAGAAGGCAACCGTCCTAGCCCTTGGTAGAAAAGAGAGACCGTGACGTAGAACCGGAACATCAAGTGTGGATATTTACATGGCAAAAGCTCAAAATAGTGTTTAAATAGAGATATTCACATGAATCATATATAAACATACAGAGGACCAATTACAAATTGACTTCAAGTAATGACATTCAAGGATAATAAAAATAGTAAGTATTCAAACCATAAAGACAAAAATTGAGGAAAAGTAAAAAATATGGATGACAGAATAATGGAGTACTGGAATAAATAAGAAAAAAGAGAGAAGTAAATGTAAATAAGAATGTAAAGAATTAACTCTTATAAATAATCACAATAATAATAAAATTAAGCATAAAAATATATATACCTTTTTCAATAATATATCCGCAATAAGATAGTCATGCAATTAGTATTCAATTGATTTCATGGAAAACTTTTTGAAGACATACACAAACACACAGACACACACACACACACACACACACACACACACACACACATAATGTACAAGAAGTGCAATGGCTAGAACAAGAGGTAAGAAAAAATAAATTAAGAATTTTCTATAAGAAAATACAGATTTCTCTGTGAATATGACTTTGCATACCATGTAGACATAAACATAAGAGAAAAAAAACGAAGCGGAAATAAGTAATGTAAAGAGAGAGAGAGAGAGAGAGAGAGAGAGAGAGAGAGAGAGAGAGAGAGAGAGAGAGAGAGAGAGAGAGAGAGAGAGAGAGAGAGAGAGAGAGAGAGAGAGAGAGAGAGAGAGAGAGAGAGAGAGAGAGAGAGAGAGAGAGAGAGAGAGAGAGAGAGAGAGAGAGAGAGAATATGCCAAGATTAAGATCCATTCTGGCTACGAAAACTAAAGATAGAGCAACAAAAATATAACAGTGAAATTACCTATTATAGGCTGACGAAGCTGCACTCAGCAGCTGGGCATTTTTTAGTTAAGTAACCAACACAATAATTAAGTCGATCATAATATTCAATATTTATAGAATAGTTCATAAAAATGAATAACTATAAGTTTGATGTTGTTTTAGATTCTCCACCCACGGATGAGTGAAACGGGTCATGGAGGACCCATAGGGCGGTCACCAGCCAGCACAGGCCCCAACCCCCCATTGAGTTGACCAGCCACAGCAGCAACCTCCCCAGTAAACAGCTTAAACTCTCTTGCCTGGATGAGGCGCGATCCGTCGACCTGGCGAATGCGAAGCCAGCGCGTTACCACTGTACTAGCCAGGAGGCTCTCAATTTGATAGATGATATATGTGGAGAAAAGGCTGTTCAACATAACATGGTTAAGACAAACTTTCCCTTGTATGTGCAGAGCATGGTTAAGGGTTGGATCTCAAGTACACTGAACATATTTAAGGTTTACTAAAACATACATACGTATACAATCGCCACAACGCCCTTTGTAAGGCACGTGGCTGAGTCAAAGCACACATATTCATTAGCTGATATACCTTGATCATTCTTCTCAGCTCCTTGGGAATAATGGATTTCCATAATTTTCCCACCATTACGCTGCTTGGGTCATCCAGAGGGTGTATGGGCATGGATCTTCTGTCGTGAGACACTGAATCAAGAGTTAATAAAAAAAAATGAAAAGCGAGATAATTTTTTTTCCCTCGTCATTGATACGTTCAACTCCAAAACGGACTTCATGATATCTGTTATCATCCAGGAACAAATCCGTGGACTTCTGGGTCACAAGCAAAATCTTTATGGTCATCATCACCAACAGCAGTTAACAATAATCAAATCTGTGACTTGATATAAAGCTATCTATCTATATACATGAGCCATTTTCCCCTTATAAGGGGAGTGGCTGAATCAAGATAAAATACTCTGTCTCTTTGGGAAGAGAAAATACAGAGGAGGGGATTCCCAGTCCCCTAAATTCACCCCATTTAGTCGACTCTTACGACACGCAGGGGAACACGGAGGAAGTATTTTAGCCACCCTCCGACAGGGAGGCAAAGGGGACAATGAGTAAAAAAAAAATTGAGTTTCATAAACTCTCAATATTTATCACCAAAGAAGGACTATCACCAACATCTAACATGGAATATCATCAATAGGTAAGGAGGAATATCATCAATAAGTAAGGAGGAATATCACCAACAACTAAGGAGGAATACCTATCAACAGTTAAGGAGGAATATCATAACTAAATAAGGAGGAATATCATCAATAAGTAAGGAGGAATATCACCAACAACTAATGAGGAATATCATCAACAATTAAGGAGGAATACCCATCAACAATTAAGGAGGAATTCCTATCAGCAATTAATGAGGGAAATCATCGATATTTAAGGATGAATATCACCAACAATTAAGGAGGAATACCCATCAACAATTAAGGAGGAATATCATCATTAAATAAGGAGGAATATCATCAATAAGTAAGGAGGAATATCATCAACAACTAAGGAAGAATATGCACCAACATTTAAAGGGGAATATCATCAATAAATAAGGAGGAATACCTATCAACAATTAAGGAGGAATATCATCAACAACTAAGGAGGAATACCCATCGACAATTAAGGAGGAATACCCATCAATAATTAAGGAGGAATATAATCAACAATTAAGGAGGAATACCCATCAACAACTAAGGAGGAATACCCCATTAACAATTAAGGAGGAATATCACCAACAGTTAAGGAGGAATATCCATCAACAATTAAAGAGTAATAGCATCAACAATTAAGGAGGAATACCCATCAACAATTAAGGAGGAATATCATCAACAACTAATGAGGAATACTCATCAACAATCAAGGAGGAATACCCATCAACAATTAAGGAGGAATATAATCAACAATTAAGGAGGAATATCATCAACGATTAAGGAGGAATACCCATCAACAGTTAAGGATGAATACCCATCAACAATGAAGGAGGAATACCCATCAACAATTAAGGAGGAATATCATCAACAATTAAGGAGGAATACCCATCAACAATTAAGGAGGAATATCATTTACAACTAAGGAAGAATACCCATCAACAATTAAGGAGGAATATCATCAACAATTAAGGAGGAATATTATCAACAATTAAGGAGGAATACCCATCAACAATTAAGGAAGAATATCATCAACAAGTAAGGAGGAATACCCATCAACAATTAATGAGGAATACCCATCAACAATTAAGGAAGAATATCATCAATAAATAAGGAGAAATATCATCAACAATTAAGGAGGAATATCATTAACAACTAAGGAGGAATACCCATCAACAATTAAGGAGGAATATCATCAACAATTAAGGAGGAATACCCATCAACAACTAAGGAGGAATACCCCATCAACAATTAAGGAGGAATATCACCAACAATTAAGGAGGAATATCCATCAACAATTAAAGAGTAATAGCATCAACAATTAAGTAGGAATACCAATCAACAATTAAGAAGGAATATCATCAGCAACTAATGAGAAATATCCATCAACAATTAAGGAGGAATATCATTAACAACTAAGGTGGAATACCCATCAGCAATTAAGGAGTAATATCATCCACAATTAAGGAGGAATACCCATCGACAATTAAGAAGGAATATCATCAATAAATAAGGAGGAATATCATCCATAAGGAGGAATATCATTAACAAGCAAGGAGGACCATCACCAACGCCCAAATTCAGATTCTTTAATATAGAAACAAGGAACAAAAGCCGAGGAAAATAATTGTCATCATAAACATAAACATTTAATTGTTTGTTTATTTGTTCCGGTTTTACGTCACGGATTCCCTATTCTACTAAGGGCTAGGACGTTTGCCTTCTTGCGAAGGACTTGTTTTGGCATATGTAATCGCTACCCTGAGTGTACGCCCTTGCTAACCTCAGACTGTGACGGGGTGCGAACCCTCGGCCTGACGCCTCAGAGTCGCGGACGCTACCGCTTGAGCCACGGTGACTACAAATATAAACATTTAAACATTTAATATCCATCAAAACCACAATAATGAACAATCGGCATAACCAATATCACAATCAACAAGAATAGCAAAGTATAAATACTAAATAATGCCAATTAGTTTAAGAATCTCTCTCTCTCTCTGCTACAAATCTCCACATAGTACCTGTGAGACGAGGCCGCTTGGCGAGTGTTACGCGGCCTCGGCAGTGGGGGACGAATGCAGGTCGCCAATTAATCTCTCTCTCTGTATGTATGTATGTATGTATGTATGTATGTATGGATGGATGGATGGATGTATGGATGTACTCCTTTCCATTAGAGTATAAAAGATTGCAACAGAAAAAAATATTATGCAAAAATTGCAAAGCAGTACAAAGGAAGGACTTTCGAAACTAAAAAAATAAATAAATAAATAAATAAATAAAAAAAATATAATAAAAAAAATTTGAAATATTATGAAGTGAAGTATAATAGCAGAAATATGGCGGCGGTTTAACACTTATTTTACGGGCGAATATTTCACTTGGGGAGGTTTTCCAGTGTGTATTTATCCTGTCTTAAAACGCGCTTAAAATCCACTTATTCTGACGTATATCAAAATGGAGGAAGCATAAAAGACACACAAGAAAAATGAAAAGTAAAAAATAAAATTTATTTTATGTCTTTTCAGCCATTTTCTTTCTACAGCTACTACTGTCTATATTGAATTACTTAAAATTTTCTTTATAAAATTCTTAAAATCGACTAATTTTATTTTAATGAGTGTGACACCAGGACAGGCAAGAAAATTGCCCTTATTAGCCCCAGGCACGAAGAATATATTAAAATGAAGAAAAAGTAGAAGGTTAAGGACAAGGCAGAAATAAGAGAATGATTCACTCTATAAAAAGAACAGGCTGGGAGAATAGTCAAAGTACTGAGGACCTAGGGATATAGCAGGATTAGGCCCTGAGATGACGATAGATCCGCTCTTTGATGTATATATATATATTTTTTTTTTTATGAGTGTGACACCAGAACGGGCCAAAAATAAAAAAAAAATAAAACAACCCTCATCAGGTCTGGACACGAAGAATACATAAAGTAAAGAGAAACAGAAATGGAGAGTGTAATGACTTGTCAGATGTGAAGGGATAACAAAGATGTGTAATAAATATAAAAAGAAAGTAGTGTATATGAAACACGAGATAGGGAAATTGAAAAATAAAAAACATTTTATTTTAGTCATTTTCTTTCTGCAAATACTATTTTCTTTTTACATTTTCATAACTTCCTGTATAAAACCCCCCTTAAAATCCAAATTTTTTTGACGTACAACGTCTCCGTGGCAAAATGGTAGCATCTGCGACTCTGAGGCGTCAGGTCGAGGGTTCGCGCCCCGTCACAGACTGAGGTTAGTAAGGGCATACACTCAGGGTAACGATTACATCTGCCATAACAAGTCCTTCGCAAGAAGGCAACCGTCCTAGCCCTTAGCAGAAAAGGGAGTTCGTGACGTAAAACCGAATCCAATCCAACGAAATGGAAGAAACGTAATCCAACAATAAAGGAGATAGTTTTTTTCAGCCTTTCTAAAGCTACCATATCTTTTTTTTATTATTATTTAATTAGTTGTAAGTTCTACATAAAATCTCTTTAAAATTTACTTATTAAGACGTATATAAAAAAAAACTAAATAGCGTAAATGACACAGAAGAGACAGAAGTAAGAATAAAAATATCTATTTATTTTTATCATTTATTTCTACAGCAATTATTCTTTTTATTTAGTTACATCATCTATCTATCTATCTATCTATCTATCTATCTATCTATCTATCTATCTATCTATCTATATATATATATATATATATATATATATATATATATATATATATATATATATATATATATATATATATATATATATATATATATATATATATATATTGGCCATTTTCCTCTTATAAGGGTAGTGGTTGAGTCAAGGCAAAATACTCTGACTCTTTGGGAAGAGAAAATACAGAGGAGGGGATTCCTTGGTCCCTCGCTCCGCCCTATTTAGTCGCCTCTTACGACACGCAGGGGAACACGGAGGAAATAGTCTAGCCCATCTCCCTCAGGGGGTAATTAATCATAAGGTTCCATATAAAATTAACTCAAAATCCACTTACTCAGACGTATGTTTGTTTGTTCCGGTTTTACGTCACAGACTCCCTTTTCTACCAAGGGCTAAGACGGTTGCCTTCTTGCGATGGACTTGTTTTGGCAGGTGCAATTGTTATCCTGAGTGCATGCCCTTGCTAACCTCAGACCGTGACGGGGCGCGAACCCTCGACCTGACGTCTCAGAGTCGCGGACGCTACCACTTGAGCCACGGCAAAATCCACTTACTCAGACGTATATAAAACGAAAAAGTGTAAATGATAAATGAGGTATTTTTTTTCCAATATTTTTACATTTACCGACTTTTTTTTTTTTGAAGTGATTTTATACTTATAAAAATACACTTGATATCCACTTACTCTGATGTCTATACAGAAAGTGGAAATGAAATATGAAAGAAGAAAAATAAAAACAGATAATGCGTCAGGTCGAGGATTCGCGCCCCGTTACGGTCTGTGGTTAGCAAGGGCATGCACTCAGGGTAACGATTACATGTGCCAAAACAAGTCCTTCGAAAGAGAGCAACCGTCCTAGCCCTTGGTAGGAAAGGGAGTCCGTGACGTAAAACAGGAACTTTATTTTTTTATTTCTTTATTCAAAAATTTCTATAAAAAAAACTTTCTTTGAATCCAAGTCATTGACGCATTAAAATCATTAAATAACTTAAGAAATATTTGAATTATTTTCATCTATTTAATTATCAAACGCTACTGTTATTTTCTATTTAATTAACTGCTCAATCAAGACTTTCTAAAAAGAAAAAATTCTCTTGAAATCCATTTATTTTGACGTTTAGTAAAAAGTAAATGACATATGAACGAAGCAAAATCAAAATATAATTATTTTTTCTTCCTATTTTTACTCTAAGCAAAATTAAAATATAATTATTTTTTCTCCCTATTTTACTTTCTAAGACAAATTATTTATAATAATATAAATAATTTGTATTAGAAAGTACAATTAGGAAGAAAAAAAATATTTATAATTTGTTTTATATTCTTAATCATATGGCTTCTCAAGTGACCTGCGAGCCGGGTATTTTTGACAGTAATGAATTCGAGCTAGTTAAGATTCTGTTCCAGAAAGACTCCACACAGAAAATGGTGTGCTCAATGAACCTTCTAAGGTGACAGCGGCTACAACAAAAGGAACCCCCACTACCAGTCCTACTGCCTCTGGCTAGTACAGTGGTAACGCGCTGGCTTCGCATCCACGAGGTGGAGAGATCGGTTCCCGTTCAAGACCGAGAGTTTAAGCGGTTTACTGGCAGGTTACTGCTGTGGTTGGGTACCACGGCTGAAGAATACCCATTGTATAGTGGAAATAAAGGTTTTTACTGTAAAGCCATATGGCATTGGCGAAGACTCTCTCTCTCTCTCTCTCTCTCTCCTCTCTCTCTCTCTCTCTCTCTCTCTCTCTCTCTCTCTCTCTCTCTCTCTCTCTCTCTCTCTCTCGCCAACCACGCGAGTTGAACCTGGTGCCTTCTAAGCGAGTGCCAGACCTTATGTTCTCTCTCTCTCTCTCTCTCGCCAAACACGGGAGTTGAAGCTGGTGCCTTTTAAGTGAGAGCCAGACCTTATGCTCTCTCTCTCTCTCTCTCTCTCTCTCTCTCTCTCTCTCTCTCTCTCTCTCTCTCTCTCTCTCTCTCTCTCTCTCTCTCTCTCTCGCCAACCACGCGAGTTGAACCTGGTGCCTTCTAAGTGAGAGCCAGACCTTATGTTCTCTCTCTCTCTCTCTCTCTCTCTCTCTCTCTCTCTCTCTCTCTCTCTCTCTCTCTTGTGGTTCCGATGGGATACAACTTCGCTTCCTAATTGACTCATTGCCAGTTACAGTATTTTTCATTTTAGTCATTGTAAATACATCCATTGTTACAGGCAGTTATCCTAACCTCTGGAAGCATCCCTATATCATCCCCGTTTTTAAGAGTGGAGATACTAATAATGTTGAAAATTATAGGCCAATCTCTCTTCTCAGCATTCTGTCTAAAATACTTGAGAAGGTAGTTGCCACCCAGTTAATAAATTTCCTTGAATCAAATTGTCTATTATGTGAAGAACAACACGGTTTTCGGCCTAAACTTTCGACCGAGACGGCCCTACTTAAAATTACTGATAAAATTTATAGTAATATTGAAAATAAGAAAATATCACTTTTATTATTGTTAGATTTGTCTAAAGCATTTGACAGTGTACACCATCAAATTCTAATGAGAAAACTTTCCAAAGTTCATGTTGACTCATTTTGGTTCGAAAATTATCTGAAAGATCGAATTCAATCAGTTCGAATGGGCTCGACTCTCTCTTCTTCTTTAGATATCAGTTTTGGCGTTCCTCAGGGTTCAATTTTGGGTCCTCTGCTTTTCTTAATATATGTTAATGATTTACCTCAATTTATAAGAGATTGCCTACTTGTTATGTATGCTGATGACACCCAGATTATGCTTACTGGTGACATTGATAGAATTCCTGAAATCTTAAAAGGGCTGAAGATATATTAAACTGTGCCAAAAGTTATTTTAACAGTAATGGTCTTTTACTGAACGAAAATAAAACTAAATTCGTTATTTTTGGATCAAATCAATACCTGTCCCGCATTCCTGAGAACATCAGTATAAATTTCAACAATGTTTCACTCTTCCCATCTAATAAGGTTAAAAATCTAGGAGTTATTATGGACAGTACCATGACATTTAATTTTCATATCGATGAACTACATAAAAAAGTGAACGGGACCCTTATTTACTTGAACAGAGTCTATGAAAGATTCGAGCCTGATTGTAGGGTAATTGTAGTACAAACATTGATTTTAAGTATTCTCAACTACTGTCTAAGTGTTTGGGGTTCCACGACTAAGACCCAGATGTTACGAGTGAAAAGGCTCCAGAATTTTGCTGCAAGAGTTGCCATAGGGGGGTGCATAAACATGATCACGTGACTCCCCTCTTTGAGAGATTGGGTTGGCTAAGGATGGACATGAAGTTCATATATAATATCTGTCTTTTAGTTTTTAAAATAAATCATGGAATATTACCGGAATGGCTCTTCTCATTGCCAACAGTTAATCAAGTGCGTATCAATAACGTCAACACCAGATATCAGAATTCTTTTTACGTGCCAAGAACTTCCACTGATATTGGGCAAGAGCCTTAAATGTAATAGGCCCGAGACTTTGGAACTCTTTACCCGCAAACTTAAGAAGTTGCCAAACATTACCCTCACTTAAATCTCATCTTTTAAATCACCTAC
>JAXCGZ010001135.1:5000-7500 GCA_037179515.1 Halocaridina rubra
TATATATATATATATATATATATATATATATATATATATATATATATATATATATATATATATATATATATATATATATATATATATATATATATATATATATATATATATATATATATATATATATATATATATATATATATATATATATATATATATATATATATATATATATATATATATATATATATATATATATATATATATATATATATATATATATATATATATATATTTATATATATATATATATATATATATATATATATATATATATATATATATATATATATATATATATATATATATATATATATATATATATATATATATATATATATATATATATATATATATATATATATATATATATATATATATATATATATATATATATATATATAAACTTAAAGATTGTATCATAAAGCAATGATCATATTTTTTCAAATATATTTATCTTAATATTTATAAAAATGCAAATCTGGAGTCTTAATACAAAGTTAACATCTCTTACATTAGAATTTAATGTAAAATAAGAAAAGTTATGGTAGACAATAAACTTATAACTTAATATATAGAATATCATATAAGAGATGCCTCTATTCCCTTATTCTTTTCACATGACGAGAGGAGTTTGGGAATTAAAGTCAAGGAGGGGGAAAGTTTTTAAATCATTATCTTTAAAGCAAGTTAGATTTGAACTCCTGCCAGGTTCTGAGAGTGAACAAAACTATATCATATATAGCTGTAAAGGTTTCATTCACGCTTTTAACTTTTAAAAGCTTAGAGAATTAAAGGAATATAAAGACTACAACCAATGGTCCGTTGATGAGCAAAGTTTATAGAGACCTTCCATAACATAAAGGGTCCCTTCTCTTCACATATATGTGAATGTTGTTGGAATATTGCTTCCAAAGCATAGCAGTCTCTCTCTCTCTCTTTCTCTCTCTCTCTCTCATGTATACAAACTAAACAAAACATACTAAGTATATAAGCTGCTTGCTAATTTTATATACTCTCTCAATCACAAATCCAAAGAACTTTTCAATGAAATTATTTCTTACAAAAAGTTTGATTACTTTCATATACTTTGACTAAAATCAGGAAAGGAAAACATAATTCTTCCAACTTAAAAAAAAAAAATCTAATAGTCAGTTTATACTTCTGGATATTACATTCACATCGTCTAAGTTTTGCGGAATCTCTTTGAGTATTCCTCATTTAGAAATTATTTATGCAGTGTGGATCTATTTCCAATTACTCAATAGCCAATAACCCGCTCCCTTAATAATATCAACTCTATAAACCCCCCATTAGAGGGTAAGTGTTTGATTTCGAAAGCAATTTCCGTTGGGGAACTACTTTTTTCCAGCTTAAGATTATGGTTATAATTTTCTAATTTTCGGTAGAAATAAAAAATATGTGAATAATGCTTTGCTAAAACATATATATATATATTTATATATATATATATATATATATATATATATATATATATATATATATATATATATATATATATATATATATATATATATATATATATATATATATATATATATATATATATATATATATATATATATATATATATATATATATATATATATATATATATATATATATATATATATATATATATATATATATATATATATATATATATATATATAAATAAATACATACATACATACATATATATATATATATATATATATATATATATATATATATATATATATATATATATATATATATATATATATATATATATATATATATATATATATATATATATATATATATATATATATATATATATATATATATATATATATATATATATATATATATATATATGTATATATATTTATATATATATATATATATATATATATATATATATATATATATATATATATATATATATATATATATATATATATATATATATATATATATATATATATATATATATATATATATATATATATATATATATATATATATATATATATATATATATATATATATATATATATATATATATATATATATATATATATATATATATATATATATATATATATATATATATATATATATATATATATATATATATATATATATATATATATATATATATATATATATATATATATATATATATATATATATACATATGAATATATACGAATATATATATATATATATATATATATATATATATATATATATATATATATATATATATATATATATATATATATATATATATATATATATATATATATATATATATATATATATATATATATATATATATATATATATATATATATATATATATATATATATATATATATATATATATATATATATATATATATATATATATATATATATATATATATATATATATATATATATATATATATATATATATATATATATATATATATATATATATATATATATATATATATATATATATATATAT
>JAXCGZ010001135.1:12500-15000 GCA_037179515.1 Halocaridina rubra
TGGGGACAGGATTTTAGTAGGTCATATGAGGAGAATGAAAAGAAGTTCTGGAAAGAAGTGAAGAAAGTAAGGAAGGATGGATAGAGGATGGAAGAGACAGTGAAAGATGTGAATGGACAGATGTTAAGAGGGAACGATGCAAGGAAAAGATTTGCAGAATATTTTGAGTGCTTGCTGAATGTTGAGGACGATAGAGACGCAGCTATAGTGGCAGTGGGGGGTGTTCAAGTGCCAGTAATGGGAGATGAAAATGAGAGAGATTACAAGAAAGGAGATGGAAGCAAAAGCAAGTAAAGCACCTGGAATGGATGGTGTGAGAACGGAGATGTTGCAAGAAGGGGGTGTGACTACATTGGAATGTTTAGTGAGAGTGTTTAATATATGCTTTATATTGTCAATGGTGCCAGTGGAATGGGTGATTGCTTGCATAGTGCCCCTATACAAAGGTATGGGAGATGTGTATGAATGCAGCAATTTTAGAGGTATAAGTTTGTTGAGTGTATGGTAGGATACTGATTAATAGGATTAGAGATAAGACAGAAAATGTGATCGCGGAAGTGTAAACTGGTTTTGGGAGTGGTAGAGGTTGTATAGATCAGATTTTTATAGTTAGGCAGTTATGTGAGAATATTTAGCAAAGGGTAAGGATGTGTATTTTGCATTTTTGGATCTAGAGAAGAGATTACAAGAGAGGAGGTGAAAAGGACATTGTATGAAGCGAAAGCAGATACTGCACCTGAAATGGATGGTGTGAGAGTGGAGATGTTGAAAGAAGGGGGTGTGACTGCATTGGAATCGTTAGTGAGAGTGTTTAATATATGCTTTATGTTGTCAATGGTACCAGTGGAATGGGTGATTGCTTGTATAGTGCCCCTATACAAAGGTAAGGGAGATGTGTATGAATGCCGTAATTTTAGGGGTATAAGTTTGTTGAGTGTGATAGGATAAGTGTATGGTAGGATGCTGGTTAATAGGATTAGAGTCAAGACAGAAAATGTGATCGCAGAATTGCAGAGTGGTTTTAGAAGAGGTAGAGGTTGCATAGATCCGATTTTTATAGTTAGGCAGTTATGTGAGAATTATTTAGCAAAGGGTAAGGATGTGTATTTTGCATTTTTGGATCTGGAGAAAGCGCATGATAGAGTTGATAGAGAGGCTATGTGGAATGTTTTGAGATTATATGGAATTAATGGTAAATTGTTGCATGCAGTGAAGAGTTTGTATGAGGGCAGTAGAGCTTGTGTTAGGGTAGGGAATGAAGTGAGTGGTTTCCAGTGAGTGTGGGCTGAGACAGGGATGTGTGATGTCACCATGGTTGTTCAATTTGTATATTAATGGAGTTGTAAGAGAGGTGAATGAGCGAGTGCATGGTCGAGGTTTGAGAATGGTAGATGGGGATGATAACAAGTGGGAGCTGAATCAGTTGCTGTTTGCAGATGATACTGTGGTGGTGGCAGATTTAGACAAAAAGGTGTGTCAGTTAGTATCAGAATTTGGAATGGTGTGTGAGAGAAGGAAATTGCGAGTGAATATGTTGAATGGAGAGACACTCGAGGAAGTTGATCGGTTTAAGTATTTAGGCTCGGTTATAGCTGCAAATGTTGGAGTGGAAGCAGATGTGTGTCACAGAGTGAATGAAGGATGTAAAGTGTTGGGTGCATTGAAAGGAGTGATGAAGAATAGATGGTTGGAAATGAATGTTTAAAAAGTTTTGTGTGAGAAATTGGTTGTGCCAACTGTGATGTATGGATCAGAGTTATGGGATATGAAAGTATGTGAGAGACGGAAACTAAATGTGTTTGAGATGAAATGCCTGAGGAGTATGATTGGTGTGTCTCGGTTGGATAGGGTTAGGATGAAATGGTGAGAGCAAGAACGGGTGTGAGGAGAGAAATTGCAGCCAGATTAGATATGAATATCCTGAGATGGTTTGGCCATGTGGAAAGGATGGATGATGAAAGACTACTGAAAAAGGTGATGAATGCGAGGGTTGATGGGAGAAATGCTAGAGGGAGGCCTAGGTTTGGATGGATGGATGGAGTAAGGAGAGCCCTGACTGGTAGGAGGGTGGATGTGAGGGAAGTAAGCGAGAGTGCTAGGAATAGGAATGAGTGGCGAGCGATTGTGTCGCAGCTCTAATCGGCATCTGCTGTTGCCACTGGGCGCATCCTATAGATGTAGCCCTGTGGTAGTGGCAGTAGGAGGGGTTGGCAGTTGTGAAGCGACACAGGTTGTGGAAGAGCCGGGAGGATGGGCTGTGGCACTCCAGCAGTGCCATCTGAATGGTCGCTAGCTCCCTCGTCATTGCCCATAGAACAAAGTAATCCCCTTATTGTTTTCTTCCCCCAATTAAAGGGGGAAACAGCCAAGGTAGATAGAATAGATAGGATCTTGAGAAAGCATATGATAAGAGTTGATAGAGAGGCAATACGGAATGTTTTGAGGTTATATTTAATTGATGGTAAACTGTTGCATGCAGTGAAGAGTTTGTATGAGGGCA
>JAXCGZ010001136.1:0-10000 GCA_037179515.1 Halocaridina rubra
AAAAGCAAAGTCCTTCGCAAGAAGGCACCGTCCAATGCTTTTAGAAAAGAGAGTCTGTGACGCAAAACCAAAATGTAATATAAACAAATAATGTAGAACAAATCTGAACTTGAGGCATCCTAAAAGTGTTTGAAAATCGCACACAAAATTGGAAATACTATAGTACATTTATATGGGTGACTGTGGACTGTAAAGCCAAAAAAAAAAAATACTGGCTTAAACATCTTTACAAACTCCCGGAATAAATAAATAAATATATATATATATATATATATATATATATATATATATATATATATATATATATATATATATATATATATATATATATATATATATATATATATATATATATATATATATATATATATATATATATATATATATATATATAATATATATATATATATATATATATATATATATAATATATATATATATATATATATAGATATATATATATATATATATATATATATTGTTCTTTTTCCATAGACGAAATGTTATGAGAAAAATGATATTTACTATTCAGTGACTGCATGATATTACTACTGGAAATAAAAGCAAGCAACAATTAAGCCCCAGATATGCTGAAATGCAAAATTTTACAGCGTTATGTGCTGATAATATACTGTTATATACTACTTCATTAGAGTTGGAATTTAAAAATACAACTACACTGAAAAACTAAAACTAGTTTTCGCTATATAATTAGGTGAAATCGCTGATTATTTGACAAAGAATATACAAATACAGCAAAATGCTACTTAAAAGCATTAAAAACTAATGAAAAATATAAATGAATACAGAAAATAGGAAATATATATAAATAAAAACGAGAATAAATAAACCCACCGTCTTTTATCTCTTTCCAGATCAGCTACTGGGTGTTTTTGCTAGAGGGAGGGTGAGAAAGGGGGGAGGAGTGGTCTCGAAGGGGGAGGAGGACTTGGAATGGGGTAGAGGGCTATAGAGGGAGAATAGGGTCTGGAAGGACTGGACTGGAGTGGTTAGAATGCGAAAAGGGGGGTAAAGAGAAGGAGGGAGTAGAGATGAGTGGTATGGAAAGGGGAATAGGGTCTTGGATGGGCTGGAACGAAGGAAAGGGGGGTGAGGAACGGGTCGAGGGAAGGAGGGGGTGAAGATCTGGAATCTCTTACCTCCCACATCAAGCCAGCATTTAGACACGATCGGATCCTCTCGCCGTGATGGTGTCTTGCTTAATTAAATCCTTCCAGCCCGATTTGGGGAGAATCAACCTCGCCCATCTCTCTCTCTCTCTCTCTCTCTCTCTCTCTCTCTCTCTCCTCTCTCTCTCTCTCTCTCTCTCTCTCTCTCTCTCTCTCTCTTCGTGTTTTTATATAATCAGATATTTAAGCTCAAACAAGTTATGAAGCCAGGAATTGAAACATTAAGTAAACAAACAATAACAGATACAGACATTCTGTGAGATATAAAAATGATCAAACTATAAACCATAAAAATAGTAAATAAAACAATAGCCTAAAAGAACACGAACAGACAAAATAATAACAGATAAACAAAGTAGACTATAACTAACAAATAACTCAGAGACAAAATTATAATAGACCACAGACAACGTAGAGTCGTAGACAATAACAGACTAACAGTGATAGGCTAAAAGACAACACAGACAATATAACAGACGAACAGATAATGCAAAGGAAAAATAATAATTCAGTTTCAGACAGCACATAGACAAAATAGTGATAGACTAACAGACAACTCCACAGACAAAATAATAAGAATACAGACAACGCGCAAACAATAGAGCGAGCGATTAACATACAGTACACAGACAATGCACTCACAAAATTATTATAGACTAATAAACAAATCACAGACAGCATAATAACAGAC
This sequence comes from Halocaridina rubra, assembly GCA_037179515.1. Lineage (NCBI taxonomy): Eukaryota > Metazoa > Arthropoda > Malacostraca > Decapoda > Atyidae > Halocaridina > Halocaridina rubra. The sequence goes on from JAXCGZ010001136.1 coordinate 1,882, forward strand.
AAAATGACAAGGAGCAAAATATAATGTAAATACAAAATATCATAAAAAAAAAATATCTGATATATAAACTTAATACAGAATAATGTAAAATACAATAACATGGATCAAATATATATTATAAATGTTATATAAAACACAAATGAAAATAAATCACAATGAACATAAAAAATATTTATATAATAAATATCATAAAAATGAAATACAAATTAAAATAATGCAAACAAAATTATAAAACATATGAAATAGTAAAAATATCAAGAAAATATAAATGTATAAATCTTATATATCTCAGTTACCTAAATACTTCCTCTCAAAAAGGAAAAAAAAAACAAAAACGAAAAACTTTGGTACTGATGAGGAGGTCACCTTGACTTACTGATGCAATAAAGTCAATTGTTTAGATATTGTTACTTTATATATAAAGAGCTTTGATTAGCTTAATTTTTTTTTTTATTAAACTGAATTTCAAGAAACCTTATCGCTTATTATTATGATATGTATCTCGACTTTATCTATAAATAATTATGTTAATTTAATCTTCTCTCTCTCTCTCTCTCTCTCTCTCTCTCTCTCTCTCTCTCTCTCTCTCTCTCTCTCTCTCTCTCTCTCTCTCTTCTTCTTCTTCTTCTTCTTCTTCTTCTTCTTCTTCTTCTTCTTCTTCTTCTTCTTCTTCTTCTTCTTCTTCTTCTTCTTCTTCTACTTCAGCAGCTTATCCAGTGTTCACAGACCCTCTTGGAGACAGTTGAAGTTGGCTTGAATTTTACGGCTGTATGCCTTTCTTGACACGAACCCTCCCCATTTATCTGGGCCCAGGACCGGCATAGAGTTGAGTTGCCTAGCTACCCCAGTGGCTAGATTCTCTTACAGAAGATAGGTGCAGACGGACAGTTTTACATTATATCAGAGCCTGAATATGCAAGAGTACTGTTTCACCACCGAATCATCACACCTACCCATATGTTTATTGGGTTTGCTGAAAGAATAAGGGTTATCAACCGAGAGTAATGCATTACTAGAACATACACTTACATAGCCATATATCTTATCAGTCGATATATTACCATAGCATTCTCTAATAATAATAATAATAATAATAATGATAATAATAATAATAATAATAATAATAATAATAATAATAATAATAATAATAATAATAATAATAATAATAACAATAATAACAATAATAATAATAATAACAATAATAATAATAATAATAATAATAATAATAATAATAATAATAATAACAATAATAATAATGATAATAATAGATAATAATAATAATAATAATAATAATAATAATAATAATAATAATAATAATAATAACAAAAATAATAATAATAATAATAATAATAATAATAATAATAATAATAATGATAATAATATTGATAATAAAATAATAATAGCAATAATAATAATAATAATAATAATAAAAACAATAATAATAATAATAATAATGATAATAATAAAAACAATAATAATAATAATAATAATAATAATAATAATAATAATAATAATAATAATAATAATAATAATAATAATAATAATAATAATAATAATAATAATAATAATAATAATAATAATAATAATAATAATAATAATAATAATAATAATAATAATAACAATAATAAAATAATAATAACAATATTAATAATCTGAATAAGAGTACAATTAATTTATCGTATTTCATATGAATAGCTATTGTTCTTCTTCTTCTTCCTTCTTCTTCTTCTTCTTCTTCTTCTCATTATTATTATTATTATTATTATTATTATTATTATTATTATTATTATTATTATTATTATTATTATTATTATTATTATTAGTTATTATTATTATTATTATTATTATTATTATTATTATTATTTTTATTCACGTAATCTACCTACTTTGTCGGGAATCGAACCTAGGAATTATAGACCACAACCTCACAGGGAAAAAAAAAAAAAAAAAAAGGTTAGTCCACCTTAGGTAGATAATTTGAAGATAGTAAGAAATATGTTACTACACTATATTTGTCCAATTATTATTATTATTATTATTATTATTATTATTATTATTATTATTATTATTATTTTATTATTATTATTGTTGTTATTATTATTCTAATTCTTATTATTATTATTATTATTATTATTATTATTATTATTATTATTATTATTATTATTATTATTATTATTATTATTCCTTCTATCGTCGATCTACTTAGTACCTTTATTTCCATCAACATTTAGTCTTCCTCCTATTTCCCCTTTTCATTTCCAAAAGACAGATCCCCACTACCAAGGATAAAGGAGGGGGGAAGGCATCTGGGCAAAGCTGACAGGTTCTAGCGCCTCCTGACAAGCTGATAAAATCCCAAGGGAAATTCAGTTAATCGGCAAAACTCAATAATTAGATTTAGTATGTTAATTATTCCAAGGCACAGGGGATATGGACACTGCTACGAATATATACGTGGATAGGCATGTATCTCTTGAGCTCAAGGGAAAGACTCCTTATGCTCGTTACTCCCTGTCTCCTGGTCGGTTAAATCTTGTTTTCTCATCGTATTTATCCATAATACTATAAATACTTTTAGCATTCTCTATTTCCTCACTTAGCAAATTCCACAAAAAAAAAAAGTACCTCCTTACATCCTGCAGAGTATTCTAAGGATGCTTCAGGGGGCGATAGCCATCCATATCTCGTCGTATTGACGCTGTCAAAACCCTATAGGTGTGTGTGTCCTCGCTCGCGGGGGTATTTACCTAATTGTGATAAAAGGAAAGTGCCTTATGCTCGTAACTCCCCGATTCCTGCTCAATTCTCTTGTGTGTGCCGGTAAATGTGTGTATTTACCTAAATAGATTTACTTAATCGTGCTAACCTGAATAAGAACAATGCACAAAACTGTAAGTCTACTGGTCGAGTTATGTATGTGTGTGTGTGTGTGTGTGATTACCTAATTGTGATTACCTAATTGTGTTTACGGGAAAGAGCCCAAAGCTCGTATCTTCCCGTCTCCTGATCGGTTCCATTTTAGACTTAGTGATACTTATCGTACCTGTCCTTAAAACTATGGATTGAGATAGCATTAACTACCTCCTCGCTTAGCCAATTCCAATTATCAACTACTCTTACAATGAAAAAGTATTTCCTTACATCCTGCAAAGAAGTTTTCTTACGAAGCTTCAAACTATGACCTCTAGTTCTAGAGCCAGCCATATCGAAATATCGATCCCTATCCACTCTATCATAACCATGAAGGAATTTAAAGACTGTCACCATATCCCCCCTTACTCTTCTAGCTTCGAGTGATGGCAAGTCTAATTCCCTCAGCCTCTCATCATAACCGAGATTGCGTATTTCTGGCACCAGTTTCGTGGCATGTCTTTGAACTTTTTCAAGCTTAGCTATGTGCTTTTTCAAGTGCGGATTCCAAAAGGGGGCTGCATATTCGAGTTTTGGCCTCACATAGGTTACATAAATATTTCTGAACATTTCCTTGTCCATGTGCCTGAAGGCTACCCTTACATTTGATAAGAATGCATATGCTGCCCTTACTATGCCATTTATATGTATTTCTGGAGACAAATCTGCCAGTATGTTTACTCCTAGATCTCTCTCATTTTCTGTCTCTTGAAGTTGTACTCCAGCCACCGAGTAGTCAAGCTTGGGCCTTCTTGCACTTGTACCCATTCTCATTACCTTACATTTTGAAGTATTGAATTTCATTAGCCACTTTTCTAACCACTCATGCAGATTATTTAGATCCTCCTGAAGTTCTCTACCATTGTTCTCGTTTTTTACTTTCTTCACAATCTTTGCATCATCTGCAAACATATTCATGAATGAATTTACAGACTCTGGTAGGTCATTTACATATACAAGGAACAAAAGTGGCCCTAAAACTGAACCCTGTGGAACTCCACTACTAACTCTTCTCCATTCAGACACTGAGTGTCTTACTCTAACCCTCTGTTCCCTTCCTTCTAAGTAAGTTTTTATCCATTCCAAGACATTTCCACCTATTCTAGCCATTGCTTGCAGCTTCCTAATAAGTCTCCCATGTGGAACAGTGTCAAACGCTTTCTGGAAGTCTAGGAATATGCAATCTGCCCAGCCCTCTCTTTCCTGTAAGATTTGGCTTACCTCATCATAAAATTCTAATAAGTTTGTTACTGTTGATCTACCTTCTCTGAAGCCATGTTGCCTCACTGACAAAAAGTTGAAGGATTCCAAGTGAAGAGAGATATGTTTCCTTAGTAGTTTCTCCATAACTTTGCAAACTATGCTGGTCAAGGAAACTGGTCTATAGTTCAGAGCCGTATCCCTCCTTCCCTTTTTGAAGATAGGTATCACATTTGCTTGTTTCCAGCATCTTGGAATCTCCCCCGACTCAAGTGACTCCTTAAATATGATACTTAGTGCCACTGATATTGTGTTTGCGCATTTTTTAAGCACATGAGGGGATATGTCATCAGGACCTGTAGCTTTATGAACATCTAAATCCATCAGCGCTTTGCATACCTCTGTGGCTGTAAGGTTGATGTTCTCTAATACCGGCCCTTGAGCTTCTATCACTGCAATCTGAGGGGGTGGGGTATTTTCTACTGTAAATACTGACTGAAACTCCTTGTTCAATTCTTTGCAGATCTCTTCGTCCGTCTCAGTGATGCTTCCATCCGCTCTCTTTAGCCTTAAAACCTGTTCTTTTACCTTCAGTTTTCCTCTGATAAAGCTGTGGAAAAGCTTGGGATTTTCTTTAGCTTCCTGGTGATGTCCCTCTCATAATCTCTCTCTGCCTCTCTCCTTTTACTTAGGTAGTCATTTCTTGCTCTTTTGTAGGTTTGCCAGGCATTTATGTTTTTTCTCCTCCTATACCTTTTCCAGCATTTGTCTCTCCACTCCTTAGCTCTTTTACACCCATTATCGAACCATTTCTCTCTGGCATGAATTACACCTACTTTGGTGACAGGTATGCAGCAATCTACTATCTTCCCATATTTCTCACAAAAGATGTCATACATTTCTTGTACAGATTTGTTGTAAAATAAGGTTCTCCAGTCAATAACTGCAAAAAGCTCATTCATTTTGATGTAATCTCCTTTCGGATAGTTCCTCCTCATGTCCTCAGTGCCTCTACTCTCAGGAAGAATATCTTCAATGATATACTCCATCAACAACACACAGTGGTCACTCTTTCCAATTGGTGGTTCATACTCAATATTTTCAATATCCAACACATTGTGTGTGTGTGTGTGTGTGTGTGTGTGTGTGTGTGTGTGTGTGTGTGTGTGTGTGTGCGTATGTAGAAAAAAGAATGATCATTCGGTGGAAAAGACAGATAAACTGACCTACAGATAAATGGACTGACTATAATACACTATATATCTATCTCTCTACCAACCTATCTATCTAAATAGAAGGGTTATGAATTGTAATGGTACCGCTGAGTCAAAGCAAAGATCAATTGTATTATATGCATGTATGAATATATATATATATATATATATATATATATATATATATATATATATATATATATATATATATATATATATATATATATTATTTTTTATTTTTTTATTTTTTTATTCTATTTTTTTTTAAGCCACTATGAGTAAACCAATTCTCCTCTATACCGGTCCAAAGCCCAGTTCAATGAGGAGGAGTGATTTCTGGAAGGGCAGCTGGTGACTAACTTTAAAAGACAGAACCATGACTAGCTGTCAAATTTTACTAAAAAAACAGCGAACCATATGAACGTGGGAAAAGCTACTGATAAAGATTTTGTCATAATATAATTGCTAATTATTGCTATTAAATGACGCACCAAAATAATAGGAATTCAAATATAAACTTTTTGCGTTAGTAATTAGCCTTCCAATGACATAATTAGTCATCATTTGGCAGATGCAAATACAGCAAGGATGGAACATGAGAGGTACATATACCTCAAGGACTTATGTGTGTGCGCCATTTAATGCATAGCAATTAGTACCCGTGAATGGGAGTGGATAGTCAGGCTGCAGCGGGGGATAAAGACTTACGTACTCAATAGGAAATACTTCTTTCTGGGCGGGTTTTCCAGTGTTCATATAGGGTCGCTGTTTTCCACTCGTCTCTTAGAGACTATAAAGTTAGCTGTGGCTTAAAGGTTTTAGGTCATAGATCCAGGCTTGGGACCGGTACAGAGTTGAACTAGCTCGTTCCCAAGGTGACAGGATTTACGTAGTCGATAATTGGGAGACGAAAGATTTTTATGGGTTTACTATTTAATTGAAAATTTGGGGGTTAATATTAATATAAATAGGGACTTGGTGCGAGTAAGTTAAAATATCAAACCATATAAATTTTCACACACACACACACACACACACACACACACACACACACACACACACACACACACACACACACACACACACACACTCACGCAAGCACACACACACACATACACACGCATGCGCGCAAGCACACACACACACACACACAAACACACATATCTATCTATATATATATATATATATATATATATATATATATATATATATATATATATATATATATATATATATATATATATATATATATATATATATAGAGAAGAGAGAGAGAGAGAGAGAGAGAGAGAGAGAGAGAGAGAGAGAGAGAGAGAGAGAGAGAGAGAGAGAGAGAGAGAGAGAGATAAAAATAAACTTTATTTCCATTTCAATACAATGGGTATTCGTCAGCCAGGGCAAGCCCCAACCCCCCACTGTGGTGTCCAAACACAGCAGTTCCTGCCAGTAAACAGCTTAAACTCTCGGTCTTGGACGGGAACCGATCTTTCGGCCTCGTGAATGCGAAGCCAGCGCGTTACCACTGTACTAGCCAGCAGGAGAGAGAGAGAGAGAGAGAGAGAGAGAGAGAGAGAGAGAGAGAGAGAGAGAGAGGAGAGAGAGAGAGAGAGAATAATCTGATAAGCATTTCCACCCTTTTCGAAGAAAGATTGTCTCATAAAGATTTTCCCTTAAAATATTTATCTTCACACACACATGCACACATATACACACACTCATTACATATTACTCAGCCTGATGACCGGCGACACTTTATCGGTGGCAGGGGACGAGAGAGAGCGGTAAAGAGGAGGGGTAGGGGGTAGGGGTGATAGTGCCAGTACATTTATCAGAAGAGTGCCACATAAGTGGATATATTTAGACTCTTTCACATGTTTCATCTGAAGTGTTTTTGACAGCATAAAATTAATCATTATCTTTTTATCTATAAAGCATGCCTGGCCTTATCGGTGAGTGCTGTGAATATGTTTATGCGTGTGTTCATCTATATATTTTAAAGAGATAGAAGTTAGCTTCAGTAATATAATGATTAATAATAATAATAATAATAATAATAATAATAATAATAATAATAATAATAATAATAATAATAATAATAATAATAATAATAATAATAATAATAATAATAATAATAATAATGATAATAATAATAACTGTGTGCGTTAATAATATTCAACATACAATTTGAAATAAAAAAAATATAGAGCAATTACACTTTTTATATATACAAACGCGGCTATGTATGTTATTATCGATACTTACTCAAAATATGCATGACTAGGAGACAGGGACCTCTCTCTGTTCTCCCAAGTTAACACGATGTGACGACTATGAACAACGTTAGCAGTTAATAGCAAGGTGCAAACTTAATGAGAAAATTCATGAACTCAGTATGGCTAGGGGATGGGGAACCACATGGAATGATTCATAATTATATAACTTGGTACATGCTTGTTGATAAACAAAGACACCGCATACAGAATCTATGAAAAACAAAAAAATAGAGTAAAAACTAAGTCGGCGTTGCTTCAGAAACAAGATAAGCTTAGTGTCGTTCATTCCTTATCTGATAAGTGCTCTCTTTTCTCACGGTTCCGGTTTTACGTCACGGACTCCCTTATCAACTAAGGGCTAGGACGGTTGCCTTCTTGCGAAGGACTTGTTTTGGCAGATGTAATCCTTACGCTGAGTGCATGCCTTTGCTAACCTCAGACCGTGACGGGGCGCGAAACCTCGATCTGACGCCTCAGAGTCGGAGACGCTACCGACTGAGCCACGGCGACTACCTCTCTTTT
>JAXCGZ010001136.1:20000-26099 GCA_037179515.1 Halocaridina rubra
TAGCCAAAAACGTCTCCAAAAACTTCTGTAGCGTAAGCTCTCCCACTCTCACACGTCCAAAGGGTTCTATAGCTACTTCTCCCACTGTCAAAGCCAGTCTCTTTGGCTCTCATTTTTATTCCATCTCTTCCATAAGCGATTCTAGTACACCTAACCCTCGTACTTTATCCCCCTCTAGCCCTATGCCTTCCTCTATCCTTCCTTCACGCAAAGTCCATAAGGTTCTTCGCTCTCTAAAGATGAACAAAGCATTTTGACCTGATGGTATCCCTACAAGATTCCTTAAGGACCTTGCAGATGGAATGGCTTTGGTGCTTTGCCGTCGTTTTTGCCTCATTCTCTCAACCAGTATCTATCTTTCAACTTGAAAGCACCCTTTGGTTAGGCCTGTTCCTAAGAAGAGTGACCATTCTATTCCTTCTAATTACTAACCAACTAGTGTAACCCCTGCTCTTCTAAACCTTACTTAATTCTCACGTCTTGAAATGCCTTGACTCTAACTCATTTATTTCCGATCATCAGTACGGCCTCCACAAGGCAAAATCCACTGGTGACCTCCTGTTCTATCTCACTCATGCATGGTCATCCTCTGAAGAACTATGGGGAATCCTTTGTCGTCAACATTGATAGCTCTAAGGCTTTTGACAGAGTGTGGCACAAGGCTCTGTCGGCCAAACTTCCTGCCTATGGCTAGACCTCTTCTCTCTGTTCTTTGATTTCCAGTTTTATTTCTGACCATTCTATATCTGTGGTTGAGGACAGTGCAACATATAGCTCATTCTCTGTTACGAGTGGTGTTCCACAGTTCTATATTCTTTCACCTAATCTTTTCATTCTCTTCATCAATAATTTCCTCCAGTTCCCACCTTCCTCTCATCTCCACGCCTTTGCCGATGATTATACTCCTCATTTTTCCTCTGCCTTCTATTCACAACTTTAATCTGCTATTCGTCATCAGTCTCATATCACTCTTTCTTCAACTCTCAACTCCTCTTTACAGAGAGTATCTGTGTGGGGCACCCAATATTTAGTTAAATTTAATGACTCCAAAACACAGTTTCTGGATGTCTCTTTATCTGCTCCTCCCGATAACCCTCTTGACTTTGAAACTAAAAAAAATATACCCCATAATTCTATTAACATAATAGGAATCCAGATAGCCTCTAACTTGTTTTGGAGGAGTTACATAATCCAAATTTCTAAATCTGCTTCGGAAAATTTGGTTGTTTTGTTTCGTTTGCATCGTTACTTTTCCTCGTTTCAGTTACTTAAAATTTATGGAGGTCTTATCAGTCCCAGCTCAGAATGCTGCTTGCACATCTGGAAGCTTCTTATTTTTGTCCCCTTGATAGGATTGTATCCAAGGCAATCAGATTTATCAATGACCTTTCTTTAACTTCTAATCTGGATTCTCTTCCTCTCCGCCATAAGGTGTCATCCATTTTTCTTTCTATCATTACTACTTCCATTACTGTTTTGATGAGTTGGCGAGTCACATCCCTCCTAAACGTGTAACACTAGCTATGCGGCCTCGTCTCACAGGTACTGTGTGAAGATTTGTAACTTGCGGATTGGTTGGTAAAGTGAATGCCTCTTCCCTTCCATCTCCAGACTTTGGAACTCTCATTCTCCTTCTGTTTTTCCTAATTCTTATGATTTATCTTCCCTCCAAAAAAGGATCTAACGTCATCTCAGAGCCTAATCCTGCCACATCTCTATGTCATCATTACTTCAACTTCCGTTTCTTCTGTCTTTCCTAATTCTTATGATCTATCTTCCTTCCAAAAATGAATCTATCGTCATCTCAGAGCCTAATCCTGCAAGATCTCTATGTCTTCATTACTTCAACTTCTATTTCAGACTCTCCTTTCCCTGCTGTTTACCATTCTCAGGTTTCTGTTTTCTACTTGAGCTTCTACTTTTTCATTATCTCAATGTCTTTCTTGATGCCCAGGCCCGATGAAAGCAATTTTCTTGCCTGTTCCGGCTGCACACTCATAAATAAATATATATATATATATATATATATATATATATATATATATATATATATATATATATATATATATATATATATGTACACATGCATGTATGTATACATAACTACTAAACAGCTAAATAAATATATAAAATGTCACCTTATTTTGGGTGATCGCATAATAATGTGTTGGAAATATCTCAACGTTACGCTCCCGAGAGCAGCCGAAGAACGCGGATATTAATACCTGACGAGAATTCACACAAGACCTCCTTAACACTGTAGCCTATTCAGCCCCATGGCTGGTGAAAATTTACGGCAGGAAGCTGAAATTTGTCGGGGGGTATCAAAGGGGGGGGGTTTCTAATAAAAAAAACTTATAGAATTGTTTCATTGAGATTAAAAAAGTTCAGCAGGCTCTGCTCCCTTTAGGTGGTACTAAGGTACATGGGATTATACAGGTAAGGTACTGATGGTTGGAGTCATCTCTGCAGATTCAGCATAGGTTCACCATTAGAAGCGTAGAGTCTATTGTGAAACAGTATCTTCGAGAGCTCCGGCCGGGATATGAGCAAAAAAGAAAAATGGGGGGGGGGGGGCTGTCAGGTAGTCCGTTGCAAAGTTTCAGTGCTTTTCTTATGGACCATACTGTCACCGTAAGAACTTAAAGTAATAACAATTCCAGTAGTAGTAGTAGTAGTAGTAGTAGTAGTAGTAGTAGTAGTAGTAGTAGTAGTAGTAGTAGTAGTAGTAAACTAATTCCATTTGGACAAATCTTTGGTAACTCTCGGCAAACCAACTCATCAAGAGCTATCTGACCTCAGTTGCACACTACATGCTGCTCATTCCTGTGTGTGATTACCTAATTGTGATTACCTAATTGTGTTTACGGGAAAGAGCCCAAAGCTCGTATCTTCCCGTCTCCTGATCGGTTCCATTTTTAGACTTAGTGATACTTATCATACCTGTCCTTAAAACTATGGATTGAGGTAGCATTAACTACCTCCTCGCTTAGCGAATTCCAATTATCAACTACTCTTACACTGAAAAAGTATTTCCTTACATCCTGCAAACAAGTTTTCTTACGAAGCTTCAAACTATGACCTCTAGTTTTAGAGCCAGCCATATCGAAATATCGATCCCTATCCACTCTATCATAACCATGAAGGAATTTAAAGACTGTCACCATATCCCCCCTTACTCTTCTAGCTTCGAGTGATGGCAAGTCTAATTCCCTCAGCCTCTCATCATAACCGAGATTGCGTATTTCTGGCACCAGTTTCGTGGCATGTCTTTGAACTTTTTCAAGCTTAGCTATGTGCTTTTTCAAGTGCGGATTCCAAAAGGGGGCTGCATATTCCAGTTTTGGCCTCACATAGGTTACATAAATATTTCTGAACATTTCCTTGTCCATGTGCCTGAAGGCTACCCTTACATTTGATAAGAATGCATATGCTGCCCTTACTACGCCATTTATATGTATTTCTGGAGACAAATCTGCCAATATGTTTACTCCTAGATCTCTCTCATTTTCTGTCTCCTGAAGTTGTACTCCAGCCACCGAGTAGTCAAGCTTGGGCCTTCTTGCACTTGTACCCATTCTCATTACCTTACATTTTGAGGTATTGAATTTCATTAGCCACTTTTCTGACCACTCATGCAGATTATTTAGATCCTCCTGAAGTTCTCTACCATTGTTCTCGTTTTTTACTTTCTTCACAATCTTTGCATCATCTGCAAACATATTCATGAATGAATTTACAGACTCTGGTAGGTCATTTACATATACAAGGAACAAAAGTGGCCCTAAAACTGAACCCTGTGGAACTCCACTACTAACTCTTCTCCATTCAGACACTGAGTGTCTTACTCTAACCCTCTGTTCCCTTCCTTCTAAGTAAGTTTTTATCCATTCCAAGACATTTCCACCTATTCTAGCCATTGATTGCAGCTTCCTAATAAGTCTCCCATGTGGAACAGTGTCAAACGCTTTCTGGAAGTCTAGGAATATGCAATCTGCCCAGCCCTCTCTTTCCTGTAAGATTTGGCTTACCTCATCATAAAATTCTAATAAGTTTGTTACTGTTGATCTTCCTTCTCTGAAGCCATGTTGCCTCACTGACAAAAAGTTGAAGGATTCCAAGTGAAGAGAGATATGTTTCCTTAGTAGTTTCTCCATAAGTTTGCAAACTATGCTGGTCAAGGAAACTGGTCTATAGTTCAGAGCCGTATCCCTCCTTCCCTTTTTGAAGATAGGTATCACATTTGCTTGTTTCCAGCATCTTGGAATCTCCCCCGACTCCAATGACTCCTTAAATATGATACTTAGTGCCACTGATATTGTGTTTGCTCATTTTTTAAGCACATGAGGGGATATGTCATCAGGACCTGTAGCTTTATGAACATCTAAATCCATCAGCGCTTTGCATACCTCTGTGGCTGTAAGGTTGATGTTCTCTAATACCGGCCCTTGAGCTTCTATCACTGCAATCTGAGGGGGTGGGGTATTTTCTACTGTAAATACTGACTGAAACTCCTTGTTCAATTCTTTGCAGATCTCTTCGTCCGTCTCAGTGATGCTTCCATCCGCTCTCTTTAGCCTTAAAACCTGTTCTTTTACCTTCAGTTTTCCTCTGATAAAGCTGTGGAAAAGCTTGGGATTTTCTTTAGCCTTCCTGGTGATGTCCCTCTCATAATCTTTCTCTGCCTCTCTCCTTTTACTTAGGTAGTCATTTCTTGCTCTTTTGTAGGTTTGCCAGGCATTTATGTTTTTTCTCCTCCTATGCCTTTTCCAGCATTTGTCTCTCCACTCCTTAGCTCTTTTACACCCATTATCGAACCATTTCTCTCTGGCATGAATTACACCTACTTTGGTGACAGGTATGCAGCAATCTACTATCTTCCCATATTTCTCACAAAAGATGTCATACATTTCTTGTACAGATTTGTTGTAAAATAAGGTTCTCCAGTCAATAACTGCAAAAAGCTCATTCATTTTGATGTAATCTCCTTTCGGATAGTTCCTCCTCATGTCCTCAGTGCCTCTACTCTCAGGAAGAATGTCTTCAATGATATACTCCATCAACAACACACAGTGGTCACTCTTTCCAATTGGTGGTTCATACTCAATATTTTCAATATCCAACACATTATCTGTGAACACCAGATCAAGTAGTGATGGCTCATCCCCACCCCTGGCTCTTGTTGGTTCCATTACATGTTGGTGTAGGAAATTCCCTTGTACGCAATCTAGGAATCTTGCCCCAAAGGAGTCCTCACCACTGTGTGGGTCAAGATTTATCCAATCTATCTCTTTATGATTAAAGTCTCCCATAATCAAAATCCTACATTTTTTCTCCCGCGCCATGTTAACAACTGAGTTTATGACTTCAATCGTACCTATATGACTTTCCTCATAAATTTCAAGCCTATTTTGGTTCCTTGGTGGGTTGTATACAACAGTTATTATAATGCTCTCTGACCCAGTATTTATGCGAGCAACAAGAAATTCCCTGAACTCACTTTCTATAGCCAAGTTTATCTCTTCAACTTGAATCCTCTCACTTATGAGCAGTGCTATCCCTCCACCAGTCCTCTCAGATCTTTCGACCCTTAGTATTCTGAAGCCCTTAGGAAAAACTGTGACACTGTTTATGTCCTCACTCAACTTAGTCTCTGTAATTGCTACTATATCTGCCTTACTGTTGTGAATCCTATCTTTTAATTCTACTGCCTTACCAGCTAATCCATCAGCATTTGTGTATAACAATCTTAATGAGGCCCCATCCCCTGATCTTCTGTCATTATCTTCTTTATCTCCCCTTTGTCTGGAAGTATTCCGTAACGAAAATTTTTCTTCTCTTCTTCATTTCTTTCATCATTTAACCTTCTTGCCTCTTGCAACAAGTTTTTGATCTTTCCCATCTCTTCCTGTGTTCTGTATCGTCTAATGAACACTTCTTTGCATTCTTGAAGGTCTTTTAGACTTTTTTTTCTCAACAATATTTCCCTACATGTCTCCCCTCTCTCAAAGGTTACTTTTGTTGGTCTCGGCTTTCCTTCCCTCGAATATTTACCTAGTTGGTGTATGTTTACAATATCCTCAGGACCACATACTACTC
>JAXCGZ010001137.1:5000-12500 GCA_037179515.1 Halocaridina rubra
TTTGCTTATACCCAAGGTCTTGTATATCCAGCACACAAGGATAGTTGAACGTGTCTGAACGTTTTCCATGTTGTTTATTTTTTTCAGGTATAGATTCAAGGAAGTTATTGCATATTTAAAAGTTGCATCACATAAATTACTAATATATTTCTAGATAGCAGTGTACATTGTTTGCTAAAATTATGAATGCTGCCTCTACAATACTGTTTAAGTGAATTTCAGGATCCAGATTCACCAATATATTGATCCCTTGCTCTCTTTGCTTCTTAGAATCCTTTGGCTCTACTCCTGGTAATGAATAGCGAAGATTGGGACTTCTTGTGCTTTCATCCATTCGTATTACTTTGACGTGGGGGTTTCTTTTATCCCAGCGTACGCCACCACTGACGTAGTGTTTATAGCTATTCCGCCGTAAGCCACCACTGACGTGGAGGTTTTAGACTTCCACTTGAACTCACACTTTGTAAGATGACTGGGTTATCTCACCGCTAGTCACCACTGGGGAGGAGTTATTGGGCATTTCTCCTGGGCAGGTTCCTGCGTACGAAACACAAGTTTATGTTTCGTACGCAGGAACCTGCCCAGGAGAAATGCCCAATAACTCCTCCCCGGAAGTAGGTGGGATTCCACTTTGAACCTGGCGCTGATTAGCTAGGACTAGATCTGACTGATTTCATTGGAGAATTGGATGTTAAGCCACGCCCTGCCCTGGGGGTATTTAAAGAGCCACCCAGGGCAGAGACAGTTAGTCAGAACCTTACCAGGGGCACGAATAGATCATAGATTGTGATAGTCATAGGGTGGGGGCATAGGGGCACTGAGGCGTCGGTTGTGTTGTACTCTAGAATAAATATAAGTAAAGGATTCACTGCGTGTCCATTCTTACCTTGTACCCATCAGGTACGAATATTTAACCTAACAAACCACGCTACCATAATAATTAAAGTAAATATACGTAGGAGGAAAAGCCCTACGTCAGTGGTGTCATTAGATGGGATAAACAAAACCAATACGACAGTGGTGACTAGCGGTGAGATAACCCAGTCATCTTACAAAGTGTGAGTTCAAGTGGAAGTCTAAAACCTCCACGTCAGTGGTGGCTTACGGCGGAATAGCTATAAACACTACGTCAGTGGTGGCAGCGGTGGGATAAAAGAAACCCCCACGTCAGTGGTGGCAGTGCGGTACGGATCATCACGCCTGGAAAACATACAAAGAGACTCTCATATCAGAAGAAACCAGTGCAAAGAAAAGAAAATAAGAATGGCAAAAGCAGAAATCCAACATCTCCCAATCCAAGAAATGAGTGACGAGGTCAACCACCGGAGAATTCTCGAACTGGAGGAACAAGTGCGGCGCCTACAAGCACGCGCCGACGCCGCTCCGTCGAGAAGGAACTTGGCCGACGCCGACAGCGAAACCGACGCCTCAAACATCGACGAACAGCCAGCCGCTCCGAACCCCGTGGTGACACAGGGAACGCAGCAGGCCCAGCCCCCACCCTGTGCCCTGGTTGTAAAGACGCCTCGGGTCAAGAATCCACTTTTATACCTCGACGGCGCAAATGTAAAAGACCGTGAATGTCCGTCCATAATTCCCGCGACCGACTTCCTGAAATACTTGGGTCTGCGGATGAGAAGTGACGAGTGGTCAAATAGAGAATGTTATAAAACTTTGAAGGAACTATTTCTGAGATATTTCTTAGTAAGCCGAAGTGTGACCGGAGCATTGAGTGAAAATGCCCATTACAAGAGGTATAAGTTGCCGGATCCGACCAAGAAGACGGCGATTCGACGATTTTACGCGAAGAGAAGAAGGAAAACCCGATCCTTCCTTGCCTTCTGTCATGAAGTTTTTCAGGACCACCTCCTTAAAATAGCTAAGTACTTGTGATCTGTATCCAGTGAGTAATGGGACAATTAGTAAAAGAAATTGAGGTCAGTGGACGCCGCCATTTTGTCTTGTAGTAATGCTTTGACTCAGCCAACCCGCTTATAAGGGGTGTGGCGCTTAATAAGTTGATAAAAGTAGAATTTCTGTACCCATTACTAACATGGATAATTTGTACTAATAGCTATAAGCAGTAATAAACTCCGTTTTTTGTTATAATTTGAGTAATGTAAAGAAATTTCGTTGGAAGTGCGTTCCATTTATTTGTATTAATGCTTAGATTGAATTTAAAAAAAAAAACGCGAATGTAGCGATTTTTAATTGAAAAACTTTAATGCACGTGAAATCACTGTTACAGTATATTAATTTCTAAAGCATAAGAATTATAGTGAGAAATATACGTGCATCTGCTTTTGAGAGTTTCATAGACCACGTGTGGTTTTCGAGAAAAGAATGCGGAAGTGACCATTCGATCTCCCAACCTCGTTACTGTGAATCTGTAGTAATTGTACTGAGCTTTGATATTTTAAAGTACGTGTAAAATCATTGTTATATTAATTTCTTAAAGCGTAAGAAATCGAGTGTTACGATTGCGCCTGTTTTTAAGTTTTTTTTCTTTTTTTTTCTTTGTTTTTATCCTCGGGAGTAATGTTTTAACGAGAGAAAGACATAAACGACAGATCGTTCTTTTTGTGTTAGGATGAAGGGATTAACATTACGATACGTGTGTGGCATGTTTTTTTTGAAGAATAAGAAATTTCGTGATATTAGTTAAAGATGAGTTTTTTGATTTCACGCTATGCAGGCGAAAGTAAGAGTAGATTAGAGTAATTTGTGCTGTCCTAGAATAGGGAAGGTTTTTCAGTGTCACCCAAACGTAGCTTCAAGGGAGTAGAATGTTTGTTTGTTCGTTAGAATGGGACGTAGGACTGGTGAGCGAGCCTGTGACCGCACGGCTCAGCCGAGATTTCACCTTTACTCTTCTTCAGAGAGACCGGGAAAGGAAAACTAACATGTTGTAAATAAAAGGGACTTTCACAGACAGAAAGGGGATGATTGTCTTGAAAGGGATTAGCGAATGAGTATGAATGACTGGGGGTATAATGGGGGGTTGCTCTAGGGGGTGAGATCGCGGAAAGCACCGTTAGGAAGCATGATTGGGGAGTCTGCGAGGATCGTTCCCCTGCTCCGCCAGGTCCTTCTGCATGCCATATCAGAGTGTATTTATGGGAGGTGATGCGCTGTTGCAATATCTAGTGAGGGATATGGATGAGAAGGTAATTCTCCACCTGCCCAGATATGGTTGAAATGCCGAGTTTGTTTTATTTTTGTTTTGTCCCCTACTCCGCCATTGAGATTATTATTCGATTTCCGAGAGATTCCAAGATAGATGTTACGTGATAAAGGACGTGAATCTATGAATAATTCTTTATTTTCTTTGCTAGCTGCAGTATATACATTATTTGTCTGAAGAGATATGTTAGATTGATAAAGTAAAACTTTGCGAGTTTTAGCCATGATAATGTTTTATCAAAATTATTTCGGCTTGGTCATAAAGAAAGAGTGAGAGCTGACACGAAATGACAACGAGAATGTTACACAGCTGTACCCCGTATTTGAGAGAGCAGATATAAGTCAAATTCGAGATAGTAAAAGAAGATATATATTTTATGTTTGAATTGTTTATGTACAACTCCGTACGAGATTTTGAAGTTTAAGCAAAATGCATTCTTTACTGTTGATAATGAAATATACTTTTTGTTTTTATTATTGCATACACAGAGATAGACTTTTTATATTCTTAGATACCCGTTTTTGTTATAGTTCTTTTTGTATTGAAGAAATCTTTAAAATCTTACTTAAAGGATTCTGAAAAGATTATCCAGAGATAACCATGGTTAATCCCTAGCCTTTTCATGAATTTTAGATTACAATCGGGCTAATTAAAGATAATTGGGATTATTAGAGATTATTTGCTGAGCTTTAAAGTTAAAATTTATGACACTTAAGTCCTTTTTAAGAAGTTGTTACGAAAAGGATATTTGTACTTTTGTTGATAATAGTAGGGATACTGTCACATATGATTTTAATCAGAGTGGGTGCGCTTCGACTTAACCCTCTGATTTATAGCATGAAAAGAGAGAGATTGTCATTATAGACAAGGAGGTGTATGCCGTTACAGTAAAGTCCTTATCAAGATTAAACAGAAAGGAATGGATTTATGCTTCGACAGTTCTGCAGTTGTACACTAAGTTCTTTTTGCTTTTGTTTTGTTAATGAGGGAATGAGAATAGCCGCTGACAATAAACATAAAACTCTATCGATAGTCATTGCTAACGGTTGTTCACGTTCATTTGTTTATTTATTTTATTATTAGAGATACTCTGCGACAATTTTTTATTTTTCAGTACAAGTAGAAGACAGAGGCCATCTCAGCTGACTTGTGAGTGAAAAACCGCAACGTATTTCACTCTCTCTCTCTCTCTCCTCTCTCTCTCTCTCTCTCTCTCTCTCTCTCTCTCTCTCTCTCTCTCTCTCCCTCTCCTACCTTTCACTCGACTCTGAAACTGACAGAGACCTCTCCTGCTGCTAACAGGACGTTGCCGTCTTTGATTTTTCCTTTTTGTTTTTATTCCAGCGAAGCTAGGCGATAATTATGCTTACATTTTATTTCAGTTTTGGTTGGGAGGGATGTCGTATGACTTCCGCCATGCTGAAGCCAGAATCTGAAACTTGTAACAGATCTTGAGCGGAAACGGTTGGTCGAGGGCACGGATATTTTATTACAATGTTTGTAGAAAGTGCCAAGGAAATATATGACCGGAACCGAGAGATTTAGGACCTGGCATCGAGGAGAGCAAGAAAGGACAGGAAGTTAGCCATTTCCTAAACCACAAGAAAACATAAACTTGTGTTTCGTACGCAGGAACCTGCCCAGGAGAAATGCCCAATAACTCCTCCCCGGAAGTAGGTGGGATTCCACTTTGAACCTGGCGCTGATTAGCTAGGACTAGATCTGACTGATTTCATTGGAGAATTGGATGTTAAGCCACGCCCTGCCCTGGGGGTATTTAAAGAGCCACCCAGGGCAGAGACAGTTAGTCAGAACCTTACCAGGGGCACGAATAGATCATAGATTGTGATAGTCATAGGGTGGGGGCATAGGGGCACTGAGGCGTCGGTTGTGTTGTACTCTAGAATAAATATAAGTAAAGGATTCACTGCGTGTCCATTCTTACCTTGTACCCATCAGGTACGAATATTTAACCTAACAAACCACGCTACCATAATAATTAAAGTAAATATACGTAGGAGGAAAAGCCCTACGTCAGTGGTGTCATTAGATGGGATAAACAAAACCAATACGACAGTGGTGACTAGCGGTGAGATAACCCAGTCATCTTACAAAGTGTGAGTTCAAGTGGAAGTCTAAAACCTCCACGTCAGTGGTGGCTTACGGCGGAATAGCTATAAACACTACGTCAACTTTTCAGTATTTATGAGTTTCAGCCACTCTCTTCAACCCCCCCCCCCCAGACGTTAAAAATACTTTGAAATTTTAAGACAATTTTCATGTTTTACTATTTTCGCTATTTTTGTATCATCAGCAAACATTCAAAATGCATATACTGCCAGTGGCGGATCAGTATCATATACAAAGAATAAAACTGACTATCAATACCGATCCCTGTAGAACCTCACTGCTAGCTTTCCTTCTGTGTGACAATGCAAGTCTTACAGTGAACCTCCGATCTTTATTTATGTATGATTGTATGTATGTCTGGTTGCCTTACTAGGGTAATCGCATAATTTGACAGTATATTAAACATTATACGTAATTCAATCGTGTAATCAACTAGAGATATATAAAACAACTAAATCTCTCGTGAAAATAGTTAATGATATAAATGTACTGTTTTTGGAGAGATTTATCGCCACAGAAGCCCAAGTCGGATGAAAAGTGATAGATGATAATTTAGCGTTGGTTAAGTGGATAAGGTTGATGCAAGAGAGAGTGAGAGAGCTAGGGGGGGGGGGAAAGGAGTTGCAATAGAGGGGATGGGAGACAGTGAAAGAGAGGGAGAGGGAAGGCGTGGGGAAGGGGGCGTATAATCCTTGTCACCCCATAAACTACGATCAGCGGGACAGGGATCCAAAGCCACAATGTGACTAATCAGCATTTCTAAATTAATCACCGAAAAAGGACTAAACTCCGGGTCTGCCATGCCTTCTGAAGGTAATGAATTTATGGTCAGCTCTCTCACGGATATAGAACTGGGGAAAATGACCCCCTAATTAGAACCCCTGACACCATTTGTCTTTCATGGAGACACTGGCGGCGAGACAACCAAAGAAAAAAGAAAAAGAGCAAGAAGTCTCTCTCTCTCTCTCTCTCTCTCTCTCTCTCTCTCTCTCTCTCTCTCTCTCTCTCTCTCTCTCTCTCTCTCTCCTCTCTCTCGGGGAGCATACCAATTCATCACGGTGCCTGTCCCAACTCCGGATCTATGTAAAGACCTGGTGAAAAAGAAAATTTAAGGGGAGCAAACCAACTCATATTTGGTGCATGTCCCAAGTCCGGATCTATGGACTAACCTGGTGGAAAAGAAAACATTTTACTGTGGAGACTTGTAGCTCTCGGATTGGTCGGCCGCCTCCAGACTTTGGTACTCTCTTCCTCCCTGTGTCTATCCCAATTCTTATGACCTATCTTCCTTCAAAAAGCTGATCTATCACCATCTCAGGGCCTAATCCTGCCATAGCTTTTGTTTCTCAATACCTCGACTATTCTCTCATCCTATCCTTTTCCTATTGTGTATCATTTCCTTACTTCTGCCTTGTACTTAAACCTCTTTTATTCTTTTTTTTCTTTTTTTCTTTTTTTGTCTAAATGTTTTCTTGTTGCCCGGGTCCGATGAGGGCAGTTTTCTTGCCTGTCCCGGTGTCACACTCGTATGAAAAAGAAGCAACTCCACCCGATGCCGGTTTAAGAGTATTTGTTCATTCACGTCAGCTTTCGGGATCGAATTTAGATATGTGCGAATGAGGGCGCATCACTTAGCTGAGTGAGCTGTTGAGAGAGAGAGAGAGAGAGAGGTCGAAATTCAAAATTCCTGCAAACGTGATTCTTCAATATATTATGAGAGCTATTTCTCCTTCTGATAAGTTTTTAATATATCTTGACACTCTGTACATATGGAATGATAATTCAAATTTCCATCTGTCATAACACGTAGTATTTTATATTGTATGATCAGCTTTAAACTACTTTAGTTCACAAATTACATCTGATTAATTTCAAAAGCAACGTATAGCCACGATAAAATTGTGTCGGTTACTTTGCTTGCCTAGTTGCCACTGCTCCTCAGTTTTGTACACATCCAAACTGTAATTCATTTTCAACTAATCTTTGTGCTTTTTTAATTTGCCATTTCCTTTCTCTTTAGCACAAATTGATATGTATCTTTTTACGGGTATCTATAGATAAGGGAGTTTACTAACATGGATCAAGATGTTGTTATAATGAAATTCAGTTGTAGAGCTTAAATCCCTTATCAGTAATGTTTGAATTGTTTTCAACATAGATAAGTAACTTTTTTGTACTAAAAATAC
>JAXCGZ010001137.1:17500-22500 GCA_037179515.1 Halocaridina rubra
GAGTGATGGTAAGTCTAATTCCCTCAGCCTCTCATCATAACTGAGATTGCGTATTTCTGGCACCAGTTTCGTGGCAGGTGTTTGAACTTTTTCAAGCTTAGCTATGTGTTTTTTCAAGTGCGGATTCCAAAAGGGGGCTGCATATTCGAGTTTTGGCCTCACATAGGTTACATAAATATTTCTGAACATTTCCTTGTCCATGTGCCTGAAGGCTACCCTTACATTTGATAAGAATGCATATGCTGCCCTTACTATGCCATTTATATGTATTTCTGGAGACAAATCTGCCAGTATGTTTACTCCTAGATCTCTCTCATTTTCTGTCTCTTGAAGTTGTACTCCAGCCGCCGAGTAGTCAAGCTTGGGCCTTCTTGCACTTGTACCCATTCTCATTACCTTACATTTTGAAGTATTGAATTTCATTAGCCACTTTTCTGACCACTCATGCAGATTATTTAGATCCTCCTGAAGTTCTCTACCATTGTTCTCGTTTTTTACTTTCTTCACAATCTTTGCATCATCTGCAAACATATTCATGAATGAATTTACAGACTCGGGTAGGTCATTTACATATACAAGGAACAAAAGTGGCCCTAAAACTGAACCCTGTGGAACTCTACTACTAACTCTTCTCCATTCAGACACTGAGTGTCTTACTCTAACCCTCTGTTCCCTTCCTTCTAAGTAAGTTTTTATCCATTCCAAAACATTTCCACCTATTTTAGCCATTGATTGCAGCTTCCTAATAAGTCTCCCATGTGGAACAGTGTCAAACGCTTTCTGGAAGTCTAGAAATATGCAATCTGCCCAGCCCTCTCTTTCCTGTAAGATTTGGCTTACCTCATCATAAAATTCTAATAAGTTTGTTACTGTTGATCTACCTTCTCTGAAGCCATGTTGCCTCACTGACAAAAAGTTGAAGGATTCCAAGTGAAGAGAGATATGTTTCCTTAGTAGTTTCTCCATAACTTTGCAAACTATGCTGGTCAAGGAAACTGGTCTATAGTTCAGAGCCGTATCCCTCCTTCCCTTTTTGAAGATAGGTATCACATTTGCTTGTTTCCAGCATCTTGGAATCTCCCCCGACTCCAGTGACTCCTTAAATATGATACTTAGTGCCACTGATATTGTGTTTGCGCATTTTTTAAGCACATGAGGGGATATGTCATCAGGACCTGTAGCTTTATGAACATCTAAATCCATCAGCGCTTTGCATACCTCTGTGGCTGTAAGGTTGATGTTCTCTAATACCGGCCCTTGAGCTTCTATCACTGCAATCTGAGGGGGTGGGGTATTTTCTACTGTAAATACTGACTGAAACTCCTTGTTCAATTCTTTGCAGATCTCTTCATCCGTCTCAGTGATGCTTCCATCCACTCTCTTTAGCCTTAAAACCTGTTCTTTTACCTTCAGTTTTCCTCTGATAAAGCTGTGGAAAAGCTTGGGATTTTCTTTAGCCTTCCTGGTGATGTCCCTCTCATAGTCTCTCTCTGCCTCTCTCCTTTTACTTAGGTAGTCATTTCTTGCTCTTTTGTAGGTTTGCCAGGCATTTATGTTTTTTCTCCTCCTATACCTTTTCCAGCATTTGTCTCTCCACTCCTTAGCTATTTTACACCCATTATCGAACCATTTCTCTCTGGCATGAATTACACCTACTTTGGTGACAGGTATGCAGCAATCTACTATCTTCCCATATTTCTCACAAAAGATGTCATACATTTCTTTTACAGATTTGTTGTAAAATATGGTTCTCCAGTCAATAACTGCAAAAAGCTCATTCATTTTGATGTAATCTCCTTTCGGATAGCTCCTCCTCATGTCCTCAGTGCCTCTACTCTCAGAAAGAATATCTTCAATGATATACTCCATCAACAACATACAGTGGTCACTCTTTCCAATTGGTGGTTCATACTCATTTTTTTCAATATCCAACACATTATCTGTGAATACTAGATCAAGTAGTGATGGCTCATCCCCACCCCTGGCCCTTGTTGGTTCCATTACAAGTTGGTGTAGGAAATTCCCTTGTACGCAATCTAGGAATCTTGCCCTAAATGAGTCCTCACCACTGTGTGGGTCAAGATTTATCCACTCTATCTCTTTATGATTAAAGTCTCCCATAATCAAAATCCTACATTTTTTTCCCGTGCCATGTTAACAACTGAGTTTATGACTTCAATAGTACCTATATGACTTTCCTCATAAACTTCAAGCCTATTCTGGTTCCTTGGTGGGTTGTATACAACAGTTATTATAATGCTCTCTGACCCAGTATTTATGCGAGCAACAAGAAATTCCTTGAACTCACTTTCTATAGCCAAGTTTATTTCTTCGACTTGAATCCTTTCACTTATGAGCAGTGCTATCCCTCCACCAGTCCTCTCAGATCTTTCAACCCTTAGTATTCTGAAGCCCTTAGGAAAAACTGTGACACTGTTTATGTCCTCACTCAACTTAGTCTCTGTAATTGCTACTATATCTGCCTTACTGTTGTGAATCCTATCTTTTAACTCTACTGCCTTACCAGCTAATCCATCAGCATTTGTGCATAGCAATCTTAATGAGGCCCCATCCCCTGATCTTCTGTCATTGTCTTCTTTATCTCCCCTTTGTCTGGAAGAACTCTGTAATGAAAATTTGTCTTCTCTTCTTCATTTCTTTCATCATTTAACCTTCTTGCCTCTTGCAACAAGTTTTTTATCTTTCCCATCTCTTCCTGTGTTCTGTATCGTCTAATGAACACTTCTTTGAATTCTTGAAGGTCTTTTAGACTTTTTTTTCTCAACAATATTTCCCTACATGTTTCCCCTCTCTCAAAGGTTACTTTTGTTGGTCTCGGCTTTCCTTCCCTCGAATATTTACCTAGTTGGTGTATGTTTACAATATCCTCAGGACCACATACTACTCCAAGCTTTCTTATCAGGTCTACAACCCTAGCTTTATTTTCTTCAAGTCTCCCCTGCCATGTTGGCTCCTGGGATTCGCTTATGCCTGAGATTACCACTGTCTTCTCCTTATCAAGTGCCTGTCTGATGTATGTATGTATGGTATGTATGTATGTATGTATGTATGTATGTATGTATGTATGTATGTATGTATGTATGTATGCATATTCACAGGCTAAAGAAAATCCCAACTTTTCCACATCTTTATCAGAGGAAAACTGAAAGTCAAAGAACAAGTTTTGATGGATGTAGAGATTTGTGAAGAAATGAACAGGGAATTTCAGTCAGTAATGGGCCTGTTGTAGAAAACATCATCTTTTCAGCCATAGTCCATCACAAAATGCTGATGGAGTTAGACACCCATAAAGCTAATATTGGCGGCACTAAGTATCATATTTGAAGAGTCACTGGAATCTAAGGAGATTCCAAGATGGTGAAAACAAGCGAACATGATACACAGCTCTAAATTATAGGCCTGTTTTCTTGACCAGCATAGTTTGTAAAGTTATGGAGAACCTAGTTAAAAAAAAAAAAAAAAAAAAAAAACTTTATTTCCATTTCAATACAATGGGTATTCGTCAGCCAGGGCAAGCCCCAACCCCCCACTGTGGTGTCCAACCACAGCAGTTCCTGCCAGTAAACAGCTTAAACTCTCGGTCTTGGACGGGAACCGATCTTTTGACCTCGTGAATGCGAAGCCAGCGCGTTACCACTGTACTAGCCAGCTTTTTGTCAGTGAGACAATATGGCTTCAAAAAAGACAGATCAACAGTAAAAAAAAGAAACTTATTAGAATTTTATGTTGAGGTAAGCGAATCTTACAGGAAAAATAGGGATGGGAAGACTGCATATTCCCAGACTTCCAGAAGACATTTGATAAAGTCCAGCAAATGAGACTTATTAAGAAGCTGCAAGTAATAGCGAAAATTGGTGGCAATATCTTGGAATGGATAAAAACTTACTTAGAAGGAAGAGAGGAGGATTAGAGTAAAACACTTAGTGTCTGAAGGGAGAAGGGTTAGTAGTGGGGTTTCACAGGGTTCAGTTGTAGGGCCATGTCTGTCCCTTGTATATTTATATGACCTAACAAAGTCTGTAAATTCATTCATGAATATTTTTGCAGGTGATGCCAAATTTGTGCAGAAAGTAAGAGACGAGAACAATGGTAGAGAACTTCAGGAAGACCTAGATAGTCTGTATGAGTGGTGGGAAAAGTGGCTAATGAATTTCAGTACTTCTAAATGTAAGGTAATGAGAATTGGCGCAAGTGCGAGAATGCCCAAGCTTGAATACTCAATAGCAGGAGGAGAACTTCAATAGACAGAGAATGAGAGAGATATATATAGGAGTAAACATGCTGGCAGATTTGTCTCTGGAAATGCATTTAAATGGCATAGTGAGTGCAAAATATGCTTCCTTAGCAAATGTAAGGGTAGCCTTCAGGCACGTGGACAAGAAAATGTTCAGAAAAATTCATGTAAACTATGTGAGGCCAAAGTTTTATTATGCAGCCCACTTTTGGAATCCACACTTCAAAAAACAACTGGTGCCAGAAATATGCAATCTCTATTTTGAGGAGAGGCTGAGGGAATTAGACTAACAATCACTCGAAGCTAGAAGAATGAGGGGGGATATGGTTATGGTTTTTAAATTCTTTCATGGTTATGACACAGTGAATAGGGTTCAGTACTTTAATATGGCTGTCACTAGAACTAGAGGTCATAGTCTGAAGCTTCGTAAGAAAACTACTTTGCAAGATGTAAGAAAGTACTTTTTTAGTGTAACAGTAGTTGATGATTGGAATTAGCTAAGCGAGAAGGTAGTTTATGCTATCTCAATCCACAGTTCAAAATGCAACTGGTGCCAGAAATATGCAATCTCTATTTTGAGGAGAGGCTGAGGGAATTAGACTTATAATCACTCGAAGCTAGAAGAATGAGGGGGGAATATGGTTATGGCTTTTAAATTCTTTCATGGTAATGACACAGTGAATAGAGTTCAGTACTTTAATATGGCTGTCACTAGAACTAGAGGTCATAGTTTGAAGCTTCGTAA
>JAXCGZ010001138.1:0-12500 GCA_037179515.1 Halocaridina rubra
TTCTCTGCCATTGTTCTCAAGGCCTATAAAAAGTAAAAAATAAAAATAAAACAAAAGCTTGGCTAGAAGCATTTGACATTTTTCCACGAACGCACCTAACAGTTTATTGTATCCGTGTTTTCAGAAGTGGGTACATCACCTCCCGAGTAGAGCACTGTATCGTTTACGCTACGATGTCCCCGCAACGGGTTCATTTGTTAATGCACCGAAATCTGGACTCCCATCAACGTTTCTTGACAGAGGAGAAGTGTATACCTACTTTTGGTCCACCAAATAGAACTCTAAACTTATTTTTTACACACCCTGTATTTACCAAAACTGTTGTGGTTATTAATATTACTACATTAATAACAAAACTAAAATAGTAAGAGTGTGATAGCTTTAGAGGAATTAGTTTGTTGAGTGTAGTTAGTAATGTATATAGGATGGATTCGGTTTTACGTCACGAACTCCCTTTTCTACTAAGGGCTAGGACGGTTGCCTTCTTGCGAAGGACTTGTTTTGGCAGATGTAGTCGTTACCCTGAGTGCATGCCCTTACTAATCTCAGTCCGTGACGGGGCGCGAACCCTCGACCTGCCGCCTCAGAGTCGCAGACGCTATCATTTTGCCACGGAGACTACAGTTAGTAATGTATATAGAAGAGTGATAATCGAGAGAATTAGGAAAGGTACTGGGAGAGTGATCGGGGAATAGCAGTGTGAGTTCAGGAGAGGAAGAGAATTTGTGGATCAGGTGTTTGTGGTAAGACAGGTGTGTGGGAAGTTCTTAGAGAATGTTAGGGACACTTTTGGGGCATTTATGGACTAAGAGAAAGCATATAACTGGGTTGATAGAACGGCGTTGTGGTGTGTATTCCGATTGTATGGAATAAGTGGAAGATAGTTGAATGCAGTCAAGAGCTTTTACATGAATAATATAGCATCAAGGTTGTGATAAGGGAAGTAAATGATGAAGCGCTAGGCAAAGGCTCGGAATTAGGGGGTGAGAATGGAAGGTTGTAGAAGTGAATCAATTGTTGTTTGCAGATGACGCAATACTAGTGGTTGCTTTTGAGGATGAACTGAAGCATCTGGTGACTGACTTTGTAAAGATGTGTGAAAGAAGGAAGTTGCGTGTGAATATTGGTTAAAGTAAAGTCAGGAGATGCACGACAAGTGTTAATAATGGCAAACTGAATGTAGGGGTGAATGGGGAATAGCTTGAGGAAGTTGAGATTTTTAAGCAGCATATGGCAGGGTATGGATTTACAGATGCGGAGGTAAGTCATAGAGTGGAGGAAGCAAGAAAATGCTTAAGTGGGTTGAAAAGAATGATGAGAAATAGGCATTTAAGATTGATTGCAAAAAAATAAAAAAATAAATTATATATATATATATATATATATATATATATATATATATATATATATATATATATATATATATATATATATAATTTTTTTTTTTTTTTTTTTTTTTTGTTGTTATGATTGTGACACCAGGACGGGCCAAAAAAACTATAAAATAAAACAGCCCTCATCGGGCCTGGGCACGAAGAATACATAAAGTGAAGAGAAATAGAGATGGAGAGTGTAATGACTTGTCAGATGTGAAGGGATAATAAAAGATGTGTAATGAATATCCAAGAATATTCAGTGTAGTTGTAGGCATAGAAAAAGAACCGTAACTGAAGGAAGACTTAACATCGAACTGTCCGGGACATACCTATTTAAGTTCAAAAATCCTTCAGCTGTAGTATCGCAACCTACTACATTGTTGAGGACACTCTCTTAGGAAAAGATATATATATATATATATATATATATATATATATATATATATATATATATATATATATATATATATATATATATATATATATATATATATATATATATATATATATATGAAGCTGTGAATCTGCTGAAAGCATTGTATAGAGCAGAGACTTAGAATCCAAGGGAGGATGAAAAGAATAAGTTGCATGTAATGGAGATGAGATGTTTGAGAAGTATGATGGGTGTATCTAGAATACATAGAGTGAAAAATGAGGAGATGAGGCAGAGAACAGGCGTTGAAAGGAAGTTGTAAGATATTTTAGATCAGAGAGTATTGACTTGGTTTGGACACATGGAAAGAATGAGTGATGAACTACTAGCAAAGAGTGTGGAGTGCAGATTTGGTTCGGGTAAGGCCAAAAGGAAGACCTAATGTGTGTGATGGATGAATGGCGTGAAAAGAGCATTGGATGCACGTGGAATGTCAGTGAAGCAGGGAAGAGTGTGTGCAAGAGATTGGAATGAGTGGAGAAAGCTTGTGTATAGGTGACGCGGCCAAAAGGGATTTCTAGCACCAGCTGGTACAGTGAACTGTGTTGGATGGATGTGAGTGGTTGCCTTGTGACAAAGCAGTAGGAGTAAATCGGTTGCGGTTGTCGGGTCTCACAACTAAATATTCTTGCCTTCCTTCCCTGTGGATGACCTTAGCAGGATGTGGGCGGTGTGTGTGATAACCCTTTATCCCCAAGGAGCTAAGAGCAGTGACTGAGGTGTGTCATGACTCGTGGTGAATGCATGTTCTTGGCTCGACTACCCTTTAGAAGGGGGAATGGGCCTCTGTATATAGACAGATAGATACACAATAGTACGACACACACACGTACGAATTTACTCTCACATCCATGCTATTGAAATCATAATACTTTCTTAAGAGCTGCATGTATAAAAACTATCATACAAAAAAATACACTCACGAATGAATTCATACGTGTGTTTTCTTCTTTTTAAGAGCATGTCATTACAATATAGTATGTGATAAGTTAGTGATTTAATTTTATATACACGTTACCTTCTATTTCATAAAGAACACAAGAGGGAATAGTTCATATATACATCGAGATGGACAAATAGTTAGAGAGAGAGAGAGGAGAGAGAGAGAGAGAGAGAGAGAGAGAGAGAGAGAGAGAGAGAGAGAGAGAGAGAGAGAGAGAGAGAGAGAGAGAGAGAGAGAGAGAGAGAGAGAGAGAGAGAGAGAGTCTTTATGGACCACTACTTGATCACAATCAGATTTCATTTACTGAAAATTGTTGTAATATAAAAAAAAAAATCAACACTAACAAATTAAAAACCGGTTATGAATACTGTACATTCAATTCTCACATAATATTTTTAGCTATATTTTTTCATTAAATATACAGGCTGAAGGGTCACACATATGTCAGACTACGAGTATTGAAACATTTGCAATTAATCTCATTTGATATTTCCGAGAACTGAAAAGTTCACCTATTTTTATATTTCGGAATTTTGATATATATATATATATATATATATATATATATATATATATATATATATATATATATATATATATATATATATATATATATATATATATATATATATATATATACACAGCGTTATATTCAGTATAAAAATTCTAAACACTCATTACACAATTATATTGATGTCCTTGGTATAGTAGCACGGTTGAAGGGAAAAAATATAAAACTGATATATACAGGCATACAGATAATCTAAATTAAATGGTTTTAGATACTAAAGCTACACATTGCTGACTGTGATTCTAGGCCTAGTCTGCTTTTACCAATAGACACTGATGTCCCATTTTACAATAATAAGGTCACAAGATACGTATTAAAATGTTATTGAAGCTAAAATTCACAATCTTGAAGCTAATCCTGCTGGCTAGTACAGTGGTAACGCGCTGGCTTCGCAATCACGAGGTCGAAAGATCGGTTCCCGTCCAAGACCGAGAGTTTAAGCTGTTTACTGGCAGGAACTGCTGTGGTTGGACACCACAGTGGGGGGTTGGGGCTTGCCCTGGCTGACGAATACCCATTGTATTGAAATGGAAATAAAGTTTTTTTTTTTTTTTAATGAATAGATTCCTTTAGAGTCAGAATATACACCGATATCACCAATATCCACACTGATGTCCTTATTACAAATTTTCGGCTACAGAATATGTATTATAACGCTATTACAGATACAGTTCAAATGCCCTATTTCTTAAACAGTGTAAACCTAGGATACCATATTGTAAATTAGCTAGACACACAAATGGATTTCATAAAGGCATCTGACGCGGTTCTGTGTATGGCTAGGATCCCGTACGGGATCCTAGCCATACACTGAACCGCGTCAGATGTGTTTATGAAAGCCATTTGTGTGTCTAGCTAGCTAACACTATGGTATCCTAGGTTTACACTGTTTAAGAAATAGGGCCAAAGACATGGAAATTATACAAAATCAAATGGCTTTAAGAAGTGAGAAAGCACAATACAATACTTAATATTATTGGATCAAGTAAAGAAAACGACTTCCAGTACATCAAATAAACCCGTAAATGATTAGGATAGATTAGTATAGATTAGGTCAGGCATTAACCTAACCTAAACTAACTTAACCTAACCTAACTTAGCAATTCATGAGGTTAATGTAATGCACTGGGAGTCGATATCTATAGTTAATTCATATTATTTAACTAATCATTTGTCTTACCTTACTTCAGGGCGTTATGATAACGATGTTCCTCCATTCTTCAAGACAAGTAACTCCCGACAGAAAAGAATTCAGGTGTATATTCTTCCTCAAGGAAACACGATTTACCCTAGAAAGATACATACATATACCTTGGAAAGATACAGAGAAAATATATTTGCTGGTTATATTTGTAATGCGAAGGTCCTCTATTTGATTCGTTTCACAAGCGTAAACCATACTGGCCTATCCATGTTTACAAGATTTATTCACTTCTCGCGAAATATTAATCACACACACACCACGCACATACATTTATACATACATATATATATATATATATATATATATATATATATATATATATATATATATATATATATATATATATATATATATATATATACCAAATACCACACTTACACATATTACTATAAAATCCGAATGTAGTAAGTTATTTTCAAGTCAATGTATAACCTATGTATGTTATGTTTATATATACGAATACGGCCAAAATTGCATACATGATATAAGATCACGCCATTACTAGGGAATTTTCCACTACTATTCTTAGTCCACCATTACAAATACACGAAGACTCTGATGTCCGATATCGACTCTTGACAATATTACAAAGCAAATACCCTAATTATAATAATCACGACAACAATAATACCGATGGCAATAATAATAATAATAATAATAATAATAATAATAATAATAATAATAATAATAATAATAATAATAATAAATGTACAATCTCAATGTAATTATTAATAATCAATAATAAATAACTAACAGCATTAGACTACATAGCCTACAAGATATTCCTCACACTAGTGAAATTCATATAAATCTTCAGAACTGTTTAAAATCCACCTTTCATTCAAATAAATAACAGAAAATACATTTACAAGACCTTGTTTGACATGAAGAAAACAATTTGGTACTTAATTACCAACAAGCTGTTCTTCCCAAGTAAACCAGCAACCCATTGCTCACTCTTAACAAGAGACACACTTAGACCATAGCATGCCCAAAAAGATATTGTATTTAGGTTAAATAATAATAATAATAATAATAATAATAATAATAATAATAATAATAATAATAATAATAATAATTATTATTATTATTATTATTATTATTATTGAATGTGGAGCTTGGCCGCGAAAGCATGTGCCAAGAATGCTGCATTGATCAAGTGTCCTGTGGGGCGGGCATAATATCAAAGAATAGCCTCACCGTATTCCCTGCGTGTCGTAAAAGGCGACTAAAAGTGGACGGGGCGGGGGGACTAGGAATCCCCCCTCTTGTACCAACCTCCTGTGAGGCATCAAAGAAGAGGGAGAGTAGAGGGGAGTTTAACTGCTCCCCAAACTGTTTCTTTTTTGATGTCGGCTACCCCCACTTTTAAAGGGGAAACAGCCACGGTATATGTATGTATGTATTATTTATTTGAAATTACGTGAAGAGGAACGGTTATAGCCTACGTAAACAATGAATTAATGCTGGCCAACAATTTGCCAGTCAATTCACAAAACAAAATTCGATTATAGCAAAAAATTTACTCCAATTTCACTGTGTAAACAAACTGTGTATTACTTGCTAAGTATTGAAAATAAGAGTATTTATTTCTCTATTAGGCTAGGCCTAAGTATGCTTATACGAAAATAAGTGCAGAAACTAATATGATTTAAACTTGCTTTTACAATATTTCGCCCATTTTAAACAAACAGCCACAGAGGAAAATTATGCTGGAGTCACATATAGCCAAAATTCCCGACCCGACTCTTAAAACCGTCTAAAGACGGAATCCTCCCGGCAGCAATGACGTCATTACGATAATCGGGTGTAATTTTCCGTCCGCGTATGACGGAATCCTAACGGTCCTACGTAGTTTAAAAAAATCGAGGGGGTCCTGAACAGTCGTGGAGGGCCTACGATAATTGGCTGCTGCACCCAATAATCTCCGTGATTCGGAAGACCAAATCAGTCGTAGAAGACTGCGTATGGCGGGTAAGATCGATCTTCTTGATAGTACGCGGGCGTAGGAGAAGGTGTACACCCGCGTACGATCCAGAGGATCGATCCTACCCGGCGTACGCAGTTCTCCGGGTCTGGAACCGTTAAAAATTTAAAAATTCGCTTATACGTCTGGCAGCGCAGTACGAAAAGACCGCGCGCATGCGTGGTCTCATTTCTGACAACCCAGTCCTGGGCGTTCAGTTTTCCTGCTCCAAATATATAAATCAGGGTTATACTTTCACAAATATCCTATATATATATATATATATATATATATATATATATATATATATATATATTATATATATATATATATATATATATATATTTCTTCTTCTTCTTCTTCTTCGAGAGAGAGAGAGTCTCTCTCTCTTTCTCTCTCTCAAGAAGAAGATGAAGAAGAAGGAGAGAGAGAGAGAGAGAGAGACTCTCTCTATCTCTCTCGCTCTCTCTCTCTCTCTCAAGAAGAAGAAGAAGAACTCTCTCTCTCTTCTTCTTCTTCTTCTCTCTCTCTCTCTCTCAGATAGAGAGAGAGGAGAGAGCTCTCTCTCTCTCTCTCTGAGAGAGAGAGAGAGAGAGAGAGAGGAGAGAGAGAAAGAGAGAGAGCTTCTTCTTCTCTCTCTCTCTCTCTCTTCTTCTTCTTCTTCTTCTTCTTGAGAGAGAAAGCGTCTCTCTCTCTCTCTCTCTCTCTAGAGAGAGAGAGAGAGAGTATATATATATATATATATATATATATATATATATATATATATATATATATATATATATATATATATATATATATATATATATATATTCCATATATTTATTGTTCACTAGGATCAATTCTAACATAATTATATAAATGGAAAAGTAAGGGCAAATATAACTATACCAAATTACTTTTTATTTGCGTTTACCAGTACATACAACTTACATTTGAAGGATTCTGTGAATGACAAAGATGAAACATTATTACATTATTAAATGTAAAATATTAAACTTAATATCTTCTCAGTATAAAATAATGAAAATGAAACATATTAAGATCAGTTATTGTAATATGTGAAAAACAAATGACTTAAAATAAATTACATATCTATATGGGAATAAAATGCTAAAATTAAAGTTACAAACGTCGTCCTTTAAACCATTCTCTCTTGCCACGATACCCTTCCTTCGGGGGAATTACAGTATTCCTCCCGACTGCGTACAACCCCCTACGAACATGTAAGTTCCCATACGATGGGTCGGGAGCGTCGGGAGCATGGTTGGCCCAGTCGTAACGGTCAAAAATTTAAATTTCCCTTTTTTTATGATGAGACTTACGTTTGCGTATGATCAGTCGTACGCTAAATTACGTGTCCAAACTACTCCGTACGATTGCAATTACGATCCATAGGACTGCTTACGCGGACGTATGACGCACTTCCGACAGGCACAGGAATGTACCTGTCGGCTAAAAAATCTGCCGGATCTCCAAGGATTGAGCGAAGATTCCGTCGGTACGCGGTCTTAAGAGTCGGGTCGGGAGTTTTGGCTATGTGTGACGCCAGCATTAGGTCCTTGACTAGGACAAAACCACATTTCAATTATTCTAATAATAAAATTAATTTCAGCACTGTCAATACGAAACTATCACAACAATTGTATCACTAAACTAATAAGTTTATGTGATTCATCAGGTAAAGATTAGCGACCCCAGAACAATAAAATAGTTAGACTAGGTTAGGTTAAGCTGAGGTAGATTAGGACAGAATAAAGCCTAACGTAACTTAAACTAACCTAGCACTGTACGGGTTATTCAAAGTTATGGGGTCACCAATCCTTACCTAATCACAGTAAGTAGTAGGTTGGCTCATGGCACATCCGCCCGTTGCGATACTACAGCTGAATGTTTTTTGAACTTAAATAGGTCTGTCCAGGACAGTTCGGTGTTAAGTCTTCCTTCAGTTACGGTTCTTTTCCTAAGCCTACAGCTTCACTGAATATTCTTAGATATTCATTACACATCTTTTATTATCCCTTTACATCTGACAAGTCATTACACTCCATCTATGTTTCTCTTTATGTATTCTTCGTACCCAGGTCCAATGAGGGCTGTTTTATTTATTTTTTTTTGGCCCGTCCTGGTGTCACAATCATAAAAAAAAAATAATAATAAATCTTATTCTTTAAAAATAATTTCGAACGTTAAAGGAATTTCGCATTATTTCTTATGAAATCATGCGATTGCTGAAAAAAAATGCAAGTAAAATTATAAAATAATACATTATTTAATGATTAAAAAAAAATACTCCCTTCTATAGGACTACCTGATAAGTCAGCCATCGGCCAGAGATCACTGGGTACACGTGATAGGAGAGGGGGACTTAGGCCATGGCTATATGGTAGGTATCGGGGTCTGTGTTGTCACTGTCCCTTCTCTCTTTCACTGGGCCTTATCCATTTACCTTTTCCAAAATTATGTTAAGAAGAACATGCATTGATCATTCTTACCTCCTCAAACCTTGCAGAAAAGTTTGAGCCATTATTTCATGGTTAAGATTCGGTTTATGCACGCCTTCTAACCTAACCAAACTAACTTAACTAACCTAATCTCACTAGCCTAGCCTAGCCCAACCAACCTATCTCAAATTTGAAGCTATGAGAGAGTGCATGAAACGAATTTTGACCCAAAGTTACGAAAATCATTTTAAGCAACTCTTCTAACCAAACTAACTTAAACTTAACCTAATTTAATCCAAGTAACCTAACTCAAATTTGAAGTTATGGAAGGGTGCACAAAGCAATTATTAACCTATTTTCTTTTCAACCTGAAATTTCAAGTAAATGAAATAATAAAATGCTTACCATCGGTCCAAAAATGTAATATAATGACCACTAAAACACATATTGTTGATAATCGCGAAATTTATATTTAAAAAAAAAATACGTTTTATCACATCACTAACAATGTGTAAAAAGTTAATTTGGTAGAAAAAACGCCCGAACTCCAATCGCAGTACAACACAACAGACTCACTTTGATGACATTTCCCTCGACACTATTCCATGAAATAGTACTTCTTTTTATTTTTCAACGTTTGACTAGAGGTGGTGTTTTATTTATTTTTTTATATAGAATTTGAGTTCTATTGCACGTAGCTATAAAAAAAAGAAGAGTATATTGAGAGTATTTATGTCCAAAAGGCTACATATTTATTTAATTTCGAATCATTATTAGTGATTATGGTGTCTTACTGTAACGACTTTTGAAGGATTGTTCTTAGTTTTTAATTTCCTACCTGAAATGTTGGTGTTCAAGAATGTACATTATTTTTCCTCAGTTCCTAAGAATATAATTTGATGTTGTTTGAGATTAAAGCCAACCTTGTGTTGGCATTTGATGTTCCCCGTCTCCTTATATACGTCCATATAACAGTCACTATAACACATATAGTTGGAAAAACGTTGAAGTACACATTAGGTGAAGGGTAGATAACTTCCCCCAAATACTTCGTAATCTTGGTTATGTTGATTTTAGTGGAATGAGAGGGATTTCCACGTTTATATATTAACGCCAGTTGTTATTTTATGCAGTTTAGTCATCTGTGGCTTTTGGTTATTCTCTTTTCCTTTCTTATATTCATATATTTGTGATATATGATTGAATAGGTTCCAGCCAGCAGCCACGCCCCATTACCATGCTTACCTTAGCATCGTTACTGTTAGACACCACATGACTATTTTTTAATCAATTATTTGAAATTTAGTATATATTTGACCTTCATATTTATTTAAAATTATAATAAATTTAATTTAGTGTCCTATCAATGATAAAGTTCAAAAATACAACATGTAACGGTACTAATAATAACGAAAGAAAAGTATGTCGGTTGGTTCGTATGCGTTGACAGTGAGGAAGAACAAGTGAAACGAGGAAGATCCTTTTGGTGTGTTTTGATTTATAGTTTTTTTCACAGTTTTCACTGTTTGTGATGGTGTTACTGGGACGAAGATTTCCAACATACTTCGATCAGTGTAACATTGTTCACATGAATAAGTTGCTTTAGGGCACCAGAATACCTATGAAGTGTCTATGTTTGGGAAGCCTTCATGTATGTGTAAAAAGGAACTCTTTAAATACGTATGAGGCTTTAGACTGGTTGTAAATTGTTTATAGCACAGACCGCGTGAAAATTGAAAATATATAGTTACTAGAAGAAATACAGTGTAATATTGCGTAAAGTCTAATGAACAATTCTTAAATGTGTTGGTAACAATCATATTAGATGTTAAAAATGCTAATGGATTTATATATTCGTGAAATTTAAGAAAATTACTTCCCCCAATCTAGGTTATGACTGTTTAACTTTATAGAGTATATCTGTTGTCTTTGAGAAATGTTACATGATGCTAAAAATGCATTTATTTTTTTTTAAACGTTTACTACAAAATATAAACAAATAGGCCTAGGTTAAAGTAAAAGGAAAAAAAAATCCTGTTTGGTTATTAATATCCTGTCCAGCATTTTATAGACATTCAAGCTCTCTTAGTTTTGTTGGATCAGGTAAGGATTAGTGACCCCAGAACTTTAAAGAAACCCTCGTGTTGTCATGTAAGATTTGGTTAGGCTAAATCCTAACTTAACCTAATCAAACAGCTAACTGGGTGATTTAATGTTTTTGGGGTTGCTAATATTTACCTGATTCGTTTTGTATTTTAGTTGTAAATACATAAAATGGGAAAAATAAACGAGTCAGGAAATTAAGTAGAGTATATTCTTAAATAAAAAAAATATTTGGTTTGGTGGTGTTGTGAAATCGTGGCCTATTATTAAGTCACAGGAAAAAATGTCACAGGTAAAAATTCGTAGGTTAGGCTAGATTAAGTATAGCAAGAGATCCTTTTTCAGTGTTGATTTTCATGATATGGACATTCTGATTTACAATTTTTGCAGTTATTATTATTTTTATTTTTATTATTATTATCTGGTATTGTGTACTTTTACACCTAACGGGCGAAAGGAATATACAATGTATTTAAAAAAAATTAAGCAATTAAAAGCAATAATTTTAATGACATAAATTGGGGTGAAATTAACCTAATCTAACCAAACTTATAAGTTTCATTAAACATTATTTTAACTTGGATTTTTATATTAAACATTATTATTATTATTATTATAATTATTATTATAATACACCAATATTCTTGTTAACGGGGTCGAATCAGCAGTAGCAGAAGTTTGAAAATCACGGGTAGGGAGGGAGGTGGCAAAATCGTGTAATATATTCCTGCATCATTCTCTTTTTCCCTCTTACACTATTATTATTATTATTATTATTATTAATGTAAATTGATATTGTTGTTGTCATTTGGTTATTAGGGATGTGTATGTGTGTATTCCTATTAGCGGGGTTGACATTGCAATATTAGGATTTGACTTGTCGATGTGAGTGAGTCTTGGGGGGGGGGGGTGGAGTTTGTGGTTGCGAGCTTGACTGGTGGGAGACTCAATTATGAGGGTGCGTTGGGGGGGGGGGTGAGGATAAAGCTGTTTATAGGGGAACTGAAATTATGTTTCTAACTTGATATACATTTTATTCTTATTTGTTCGTTCACTCTCCCTCAATCACACTTGTTATAGGAAAGCTTAGCTTTTTGAAACTAAAGTGTAAAGTCTTCGTAAGATGTACTGCACAGGTTTCGGGGGTACGAGTTATTAACGGTATTTTACCCCCCCCCCCTTTAGCCTTTAAATAAGTTTTGCTTACTGCGATAACATTGACAAGCTACCAATAGCTTGTGTTCTTTTAATAATCAAAAAAGCACATGTTCATTTCAATTTAAAGTCAAGTGAAAGAGGAATACTGTGCTGTGCGGGTTGTGTCACTCTTGTTTTCACTAATTATTATTATTATTATTATTATTATTATTATTATTATTATTATTATTATTATTATTATTATTATTATTATTCCGTCACATAGGTGTGTTAGAAGATTACACGAAATTAAATTCACGTAA
>JAXCGZ010001138.1:17500-26020 GCA_037179515.1 Halocaridina rubra
CATAAATTGGTGATTATTTAGGGTTAGACTTTCAGATTAGGTCAGAAGGAGATGTTAGCACTCTTAAGATTAATCTAGGTCTTTGTTTTTCTTGGCGTATTTATTGTTGCGTTTTTCGTGGCGTTGTTAGGGCTGCCTTTTTATTCGCGTATTTAGGGTTGCATTTTTATTGACGTAATAAGGGTTGAGTTTTTCTTGCCGTATTTAGGGCTGCGTTTTTTATCTCATGATTTAGGGTTGCGTTTTTATTGACGTACTAAGGGGCGCCGCGAAGTGCGCGTTTTTCTTGCCGTATTTAGGGCTGCGTTTTTATCGGCGTATATAGGGTTAAGATTTTATTGATATATTTACGGGCATGGCGATTTTAGGGTTGCGAGTTATTTACGTATTTAGGATCTCGATTTATTGGCATACTTAGGGTTGCATTTTTATTGTCGTATTAAGGTTGTGTTTTTATTGGTGTATATGGGATTGGGCTTATAATATTAGTTTTCAGTATAGGGTCTTTATGAACCATTTTTAGGGTTGTTGCTGTTTTGTGTGTGCGTGCGTATGTGATTACCTAATTGTGTTTACGGGAAAGAGCCCAAAGCTCGTATCTTCCCGTCTCCTGATCGGTTCCATTTTAGACCTAGTGATACTTATCGTACCTGTCCTTAAAACTATGGATTGAGATAGCATTAACTACCTCCTCGCTTAGCGAATTCCAATTATCAACTACTCTTACACTGAAAAAGTATTTCCTTACATCCTGCAAAGATATGTGTGTGTGTGTGTGATTACCTAATTGTGATTACCTAATTGTGTCTACGGGAAAGAGCCCAAAGCTCGTATCTTCCCGTCTCCTGATCGGTTCCATTTTTAGACTTAGTGATACTTATCATACCTGTCCTTAAAACTATGGATTGAGGTAGCATTAACTACCTCCTCGCTTAGCGAATTCCAATTATCAACTACTCTTACACTGAAAAAGTATTTCCTTACATCCTGCAAACAAGTTTTCTTCCGAAGCTTCAAACTATGACCTCTAGTTCTAGAGCCAGCCATATCGAAATATCGATCCCTATCCACTCTATCATAACCATGAAGGAATTTAAAGACTGTCACCATATCCCCCCTTACTCTTCTAGCTTCGAGTGATGGCAAGTCTAATTCCCTCAGCCTCTCATCATAACCGAGATTGCGTATTTCTGGCACCAGTTTCGTGGCATGTCTTTGAACTTTTTCAAGCTTAGCTATGTGCTTTTTCAAGTGCGGATTCCAAAAGGGGGCTGCATATTCGAGTTTTGGCCTCACATAGGTTACATAAATATTTCTGAACATTTCCTTGTCCATGTGCCTGAAGGCTACCCTTACATTTGATAAGAATGCATATGCTGCCCTTACTACGCCATTTATATGTATTTCTGGAGACAAATCTGCCAATATGTTTACTCCTAGATCTCTCTCATTTTCTGTCTCTTGAAGCTGTACTCCAGCCACCGAGTAGTCAAGCTTGGGCCTTCTTGCACTTGTACCCATTCTCATTACCTTACATTTTGAAGTATTGAATTTCATTAGCCACTTTTCTGACCACTCATGCAGATTATTTAGATCCTCCTGAAGTTCTCTACCATTGTTCTCGTTTTTTACTTTCTTCACAATCTTTGCATCATCTGCAAACATATTCATGAATGAATTTACAGACTCTGGTAGGTCATTTACATATACAAGGAACAAAAGTGGCCCTAAAACTGAACCCTGTGGAACTCCACTACTAACTCTTCTCCATTCAGACACTGAGTGTCTTACTCTAACCCTCTGTTCCCTTCCTTCTAAGTAAGTTTTTATCCATTCCAAGACATTTCCACCTATTCTAGCCATTGATTGCAGCTTCCTAATAAGTCTCCCATGTGGAACAGTGTCAAACGCTTTCTGGAAGTCTAGGAATATGCAATCTGCCCAACCCTCTCTTTCCTGTAAGATTTGGCTTACCTCATCATAAAATTCTAATAAGTTTGTTACTGTTGATCTTCCTTCTCTGAAGCCATGTTGCCTCACTGACAAAAAGTTGAAGGATTCCAAGTGAAGAGAGATATGTTTCCTTAGTAGTTTCTCCATAAGTTTGCAAACTATGCTGGTCAAGGAAACTGGTCTATAGTTCAGAGCCGTATCCCTCCTTCCCTTTTTGAAGATAGGTATCACATTTGCTTGTTTCCAGCATCTTGGAATCTCCCCCGACTCCAATGACTCCTTAAATATGATACTTAGTGCCACTGATATTGTGTTTGCGCATTTTTTAAGCACATGAGGGGATATGTCATCAGGACCTGTAGCTTTATGAACATCTAAATCCATCAGCGCCTTGCATACCTGTGTGTGTGTGTGTGTGTGTGTGTGTGTGTGTGTGTGTGTGTGTGTGTGTGTGTGTGTGTGTGTGTGTGTGTGTGTGTGTGTGTGTGTGTGTGTGTGTGTGTGTGTGTGTGTGTGTGTGTGTGTGTGTGTGTGTGTGTGTGTGTGTGTGTGTGTGTGTGTGTGTGTGTGTGTGTGTGTGTGTGTGTGTGTGTGTGTGTGTGTGTGTGTGTGTGTGTGTGTGTGTGTGTGTGTGTGTGTGTGTGTGTGTGTGTGTGTGTGTGTGTGTGTGTGTGTGTGTGTGTGTGTGTGTGTGTGTGTGTGTGTGTGTGTGTGTGTGTGTGTGTGTGTGTGTGTGTGTGTGTGTGTGTGTGTGTGTGTGTGTGTGTGTGTGTGTGTGTGTGTGTGTGTGTGTGTGTGTGTGTGTGTGTGTGTGTGTGTGTGTGTGTGTGTGTGTGTGTGTGTGTGTGTGTGTGTGTGTGTGTGTGTGTGTGTGTGTGTGTGTGTGTGTGTGTGTGTGTGTGTGTGTGTGTGTGTGTGTGTGTGTGTGTGTGTGTGTG
Organism: Halocaridina rubra; assembly: GCA_037179515.1. Taxonomy (NCBI): domain Eukaryota; kingdom Metazoa; phylum Arthropoda; class Malacostraca; order Decapoda; family Atyidae; genus Halocaridina; species Halocaridina rubra. The sequence goes on from JAXCGZ010001138.1 coordinate 20,392, forward strand.
TGTGTGTGTGTGTGTGTGTGTGTGTGTGTGTGTGTGTGTGTGTGTGTGTGTGTGTGTGTGTGTGTGTGTGTGTGTGTGTGTGTGTGTGTGTGTGTGTGTGTGTGTGTGTGTGTGTGTGTGTGTGTGTGTGTGTGTGTGTGTGTGTGTGTGTGTGTGTGTGTGTGTGTGTGTGTGTGTGTGTGTGTGTGTGTGTGTGTGTGTGTGTGTGTGTGTGTGTGTGTGTGTGTGTGTGTGTGTGTGTGTGTGTGTGTGTGTGTGTGTGTGTGTGTGTGTGTGTGTGTGTGTGTGTGTGTGTGTGTGTGTGTGTGTGTGTGTGTGTGTGTGTGTGTGTGTGTGTGTGTGTGTGTGTGTGTGTGTGTAAATTTAAGGTTGGAAGTTATAGAATTGAGTTTTTGAAATTATGGTTCTGAGGCGTAGCCTCTGAAATCAAATGCATTGCTCTGACTCCTTTGCTTTAAGGGCACATCACCTTGTACAGGTGGTTATGACTCTATCCTGAGGCTTAACAAAATAAGGGTTCGTAGGAAAATCGTAGATGAAATGACGCACAATGTGTTAATCGTTTCTTAAAGACACCATGCTTTTTATTATCATTATTTTCGTTTTGATCTTTTGATCATATTATTTAATTTAGAATTATATCTTTTGGCTCGGTTGGTAATTAGAATAGGCATCAACATCTTCAAGACTTCAGCTTCATCAACAAAATAAAACCAAGGTATGGGGATTCCTGTGAATCTTTATCTATATAAATATGTGTATTGTCACTAACGTTTTAGTTGCAGCCATGAATGAGTGTAAGCAAGACTGCCGTGAAGATCCTCCTGTGAATATCTCCGACTGTTCAGTCTGTTTAGAGTAAGTATTGTCCTCTATTTTTAAGCTTTGCATGACATATTAGTTTCATAAAATTTATAGCAGTTTCTTGACATTAAGAAATGAATTGGTATTTTTATGATGAATATAGTGAAGATATTTTACACTCTATTTTGGCGTCAGTCAGTGTCTTCAATATGCTTACAAACTTATTAAAAGAAATTAATATTTGACGTTGATATTATTCATTATATTTATAATTATGTCCTTACTTATCTGTGGACTTTTTGTTACTGAAAAATTGTTATGTTGGGTAAATATATTTAAGAATTTTATTGTAAAATAGTTTTTTTTTTGGCATTAAGCTTTCAGCGTATTTGAAATGTATGATAGTATTTTAATTTTACAAAATAAAAGCATATACAAATTATTTGGTAATATTACAAACTTCACTGAATTGAAACGTTTGGAATATTTGATTATATTTCGAGAATTTATTAAATGAGCATATTCTAAATATTTAGAAATATTATAGCTATACAAGAGGATCATATTCGAAATATCTGCTAATATTTTAAGAGCTTTTGACCAGAAACTTCTGATCATTTTGTGATGATGCAGGAATTCGTTGGAATAAATCATATTTCGAACCGTGTTCTCAGGACGCATATGCAATATTTGTTTGTATTTTAAAGAAGTGAATCGAATATGTAGAGGATTATGTGGTCATCTTAAAAGGAAATGAATCGACCTATGTTGAATATGTGACTTTATTGAACGAAAATGTATTAACAAAATATCTTTTAATGCTGTGCATTCATCGAAATATTCAATATATTAGATAATATTGTATGAGGTCATTGAATGACTTAATAATTTAAAAACCTCATCACACACACGCACACGCACAGATATATATATATATATATATATATATATATATATATATATATATATATATATATATATATATATATATATATATATATATATATATATATATATATATATATATATATATAGCATGATAAAGATATAGTGAAATTTACATCAGCGTTTTGAGACTAGCCGTGATATAATGTTATATAAAACAGAAACAAAACATTTAGTCTGGTTATTAGCTTTCTTTCTTTCTTTCTTTGATTGTGACACCAGGATAGGATATATATATATATATATATATATATATATATATATATATATATATATATATATATATATATATATATATATATATATATATTGAAATAGATCTACCCTCATCGGACTTGGGCACGAAGAAAACATAAAGAGAAACAGAGATGGGAAGTATTGTGTCTTGTCAGATATGAAGGGATAATAAGAGATGAGTAACGACTATCCAAGAATATTCGGTGTTGATGTAGGCATAGAAAGAAAACCGTAACTGAAGGAAGACTTAACATCGAACTGTCCTGGACAGACTTATTGCCGATTGAATATTCTTATTTTATATTTACTTGAAATCATACACTTAGTCTCATTTTGTTTTGTTTATTGAAGGTTGGAGGCAGGCTGGTCAGATTTGTTCTTTTTTCTCCATAGATGTCGTTTTTTATGGTGGGTTGCCAGATTTGTCCTTTTTTTCCCCATAGATGTCGTGTTTTATGGTGGATGTGCCCATATTTTATGCTCAGATCTCTGGCAACCCTGATACTAACGGTATTTTGAATCAGGATTGCCATGACTCAGAGCCTCAGGCAAAAAAAAAACATATGCATGGGTGTTCTCTTGCATGAACACATGGTGTTGTTGGATTCACAAATGGCTTGCCATATTCATTTATGTATTAAGTCTGTAGAGTATTAAGTCTTTAGAGTTGGTGACTCAAGCATCCCTAGGATGTGGCGGGGGGATAAAGAATTGTGGTGGCTTTTTATCCTCAATGAGTTAGGGTGAATTGCTTTCAGTTGAATGTGTGTTATTTGACTCGGCCTACCCCCTTTCATGGGGAATACGGTAATTCTATATGTGATTACCTAATTGTGTTTACGGGAAAGAGCCCAAAGCTCGTATCTTCCCGTCTCCTGATCGGTTCCATTTTATACTTAGTGATACTTATCATACCTGTCCTTAAAACTATGGATTGAGATAGCATTAACTACCTCCTCGCTTAGCCAGTTCCAATTATCAACTACTCTTACACTGAAAAAGTATTTCCTTACATCCTGCAAACAAGTTTTCTTACGAAGCTTCAAACTATGACCTCTAGTTCTAGAGCTAGCCATATCAAAATATCGATCCCTATCCACTCTATCATAACCATGAAGGAATTTAAAGACTGTCACCATATCCCCCCTCACTCTTCTAGCTTCGAGTGATGGTAAGTCTAATTCCCTCAGCCTCTCATCATAACTGAGATTGCGTATTTCTGGCACCAGTTTCGTGGCATGTCTTTGAACTTTTTCAAGCTTAGCTATGTGCTTTTTCAAGTGCGGATTCCAAAAGGGGGCTGCATATTCGAGTTTTGGCCTCACCTAGGTTACATAAGTATTTCTGAACATTTCCTTGTCCATGTGCCTGAAGGCTACCCTTACATTTGATAAGAATGCATATGCTGCCCTTACTATGCCATTTATATGTATTTCTGGAGATAAATCTGCCAGTATGTTTACTCCTAGATCTCTCTCATTTTCTGTCTCTTGAAGTTGTACTCCAGCCACCGAGTAGTCAAACTTGGGCCTTCTTGCACTTGTACCCATTCTCATTACCTTACATTTTGAAGTATTGAATTTCATTAGCCACTTTTCTGACCACTCATGCAGATTATTTAGATCCTCCTGAAGTTCTCTACCATTGTTCTCGTTTTTTACTTTCTTCACAATCTTTGCATCATCTGCAAACATATTCATGAATGAATTTACAGACTCTGGTAGGTCATTTACATATACAAGGAACAAAAGTGGCCCTAAAACTGAACCTTGTGGAACTCCACTACTAACTCTTCTCCATTCAGACACTGAGTGTCTTACTCTAACCCTCTGTTCCCTTCCTCCTAAGTAAGTTTTTATCCATTCCAAAACATTTCCACCTATTCTAGCCATTGATTGCAGCTTCCTAATAAGTCTCCCATGTGGAACAGTGTCAAACGCTTTCTGGAAGTCTAGGAATATGCAATCTGCCCAGCCCTCTCTTTCCTGTAAGATTTGGCTTACCTCATCATAAAATTCTAATAAGTTTGTTACTGTTGATCTACCTTCTCTGAAGCCATGTTGCCTCACTGACAAAAAGTTGAAGGATTCCAAGTGAAGAGAGATATGTTTCCTTAGTAGTTTCTCCATAACTTTGCAAACTATGCTGGTCAAGGAAACTGGTCTATAGTTCAGAGCCGTATCCCTCCTTCCCTTTTTGAAGATAGGTATCACATTTGCTTGTTTCCAGCATCTTGGAATCTCCCCCGACTCCAGTGACTCCTTAAATATGATACTTAGTATGTATGTATGTATGTTTGTAAGTATGTATAGGCTACCAGTGGATAGGATATACTGTACTTATTTTTGCCACAGCTCGCTCAGTGTATCCTTCCATATATATATGTGTAATTATTAAGCCTACTGAGTGTTCAGGGGCAAGGGGACGACACACAGTACACTTGTTTCCTTCGGGCATTTATCTCATTGGTCCCAAGTGAAATCTTACTTTTTATAACTGAATGAGATGGACTCGAACTCTTGCTTTGGTATACTAAACCTGTCTAAAGTCAATCATAAGAAACAACACATTTTTCTGTTGTCCGCGGTAGCTCAGTTGTAGAATACGCGAATTGTAAAGCTACTAAACCGGATTCGATCCCGCCCAGGGCTATTAATAGCATCCAGCTTTAATCCCCCAGCTTAAGTATGACTGTGTCCACCCCCATTCGAATGGGGATTAAGTGTGACACACGAAACGGTGCATTATTAAGCCTTACCTGTCAAAGAGTCTCATAACCGAAACCACAAATATAATTTTTAATGTAAAACGAACATATTTCAGTAACGATCAGTCCAAGAGTAGTAGTTAAAATGTTTAAACTTTTCTAATAGCGTGGTTTTCACTTTTCTACAGGTATTATTTTTTTTTGTTCTAAAGACAATTAACAATTACCTGCCTGTGTCCACATCCTTTCAAATGGTGATTCATAGTGACTCTAAATATCATAGTATGGGATGAGACTGCACACACTTTACAACAATTGTTTAATGTAAGTGTCTAATTTGCTTTATTTTCATTATCTTCAGTGCGTGTTACATATATATATATATATATATATATATATATATATATATATATATATATATATATATATATATATATATATATATATATATATATATATAATAATAATAATAATAATAATAATAATAATAATAATTTTGTTTTTTAAATATGAAATTGTCTTTGATGTGAGTCTTATAAATGTCTAGATTTTTGCATATATATATATATATATATATATATATATATATATATATATATATATATATATATATATATATATATATATATATATATATATATATATATATATATATATATATATAATACACTTTTTAATTAAATTTCTTTTTATTTTTAGATTGTACAAGACCTGTGAGACATAGAATCATCGATTTCAAATTAACTAGATATTAAGGTAAGTCTTATTTTATTTTTAATTAACTAATATATTGTATATAAATATCTATTATTATTTTTGTTAATTGATTGTTATCTTCGTGTATTCTAAATGCTTAAAGCCTGAGTATCTGAGATTTTTTTTTTTTTTTTTTTTTTATCAAATACTCGCTAACGCTCGCGAGCGACTGCGGTCCTT
>JAXCGZ010001139.1:5000-25982 GCA_037179515.1 Halocaridina rubra
AAGCCCCTCAGCACAGCTAAGTACTTGTAATTTCTGTCTAATGAGCAATGGGATCTTATTAGTAAAAATTGCGGTCGGAGGATTCCGACAATTCGCTTTGCTAGATACAGGCTCAGCCGTATCGTTAACTGATCGTAATGTATTTGCTGAACCCATTACTAAATTACACAATTCAGTAGTAATAACTACCGTGGGTGCTAATACCCCAATTTTTTTTAAAGTTAAAGAGATAGTGAAACAAATGATTGCATTTGAAGGGTGCCCCACAAAATTTAGATGTGCCTTCCTTGTGTTGCCTAGGTTAAGTATTGAACAGGCAAAAGTAATAATTGGATTCGAGGACATGGTAAAGATGGGAATAAATATTGTTAACAAATAAGGGAAAATTACCGTAACTGTAAACGAGAGGGAAGTAGTTTCATGTTCCACTCGTGCTTCAATGTCTGCATGCCTGTCGAAAGAAGAGAATGATAATTATATTGTAATGCATTGGGAAGAAATTATTGAGAGCAGTACTGCATGTGTCTTGGAAGCTATTACCTTGCGGGTAGTCCCGGGTAGACAAGTCTTGCATGCAAAATTTATCGGGTAATTTGCTGATATTTTTCCTAGTAAATAGTTGATAATTCCCGATGGGTCGCGGAAATTAAGAGTCATGTGTGTCAGTATATCGATGGTCCCGTTAGTTATTCCTAGAAGCACGAAAATCGCCAAATTCGATGAAGTGCAGCAGTGTTACAGTGTGAATGTCGTTGGGGTCGCCGAAGACTCAGAACGTATCGCAAATTTGCAGGCATTAGTGAGAGGGTTGAGTGCTGCTGAACATTCTACTTTCATGACTGAATTTGTCGCTAAATATCATGATGGTTTTTCTTTAGATTCTGACCCCTTTAGAGAGTGCACCCTTATGCCATTTGATATCAACACGGGAAATCATTCCCCTACCTTTGTAAAACCCTACCGCATTCCCATTGTATACGAGAGAAAATTAGAGAGAATGGTAGCTGACTTAGAGAAAAAGGGCATCATTAGATTATCTAAAAGCCCTTGGCATAGCCCCATTGTAGTAGTAAAAAAGAAAGATGGGGATGTCCGGCTGTGCGTAGATTTTCGCAAACTAAATTTGATTTCCGAAGTTGATAAGTTCCCCCTCCCTATAACTGAAGATGTACTGTGTCACGTCAGTGGCGCTAAGTATTTTAACACTCTCAACCTCCTGGCGGGGTACCACCAGGTAGTCTTAGAAGAGAAGAGTAAAGCTAAGACCGCCTTTTCAGTGAATAATATACTCTATGAGTACAATCGCCTTCCTTTTGGGTTACAAATCACCCCCAGTCATTTCAGGAGACTCATGACAGCAGTACTCCAGGGCCTCATCGGAAACGCCGTACTAGTATATTTAGATGACTTGGTAATAATCGGAGAGACCTTTGAAGAACACGCTCGAAACCTTATTTCGGTTTTAGAAGCTCTGAGGCAGAATAACCTTCCTGTGAAATTATCTAAAAGTCAGTTTTTCAAAGTGGAAGTAGAATATCTCAGCCACAAATTGTTGGCTGTGGGCGTGGCAGTGTTGCATGATAAAGTAAAAGCCATAGAAAGTTTTGCGAGACCCAAAACTTGTAAGGATGTTAGATCTTTTCTTGGACTTTGCTCGTACTACCGTAAATTTATCAAGAAATACGAGGACATTTCCTGGCCCCTAGATAGACTCCGAAATGCACATCAGATCATCTGGACACCTGAGCACAAGACTGCATTTGTAGCTTTAAAGAGCACCTTAATGTCTACTCAAGTACTCGCTTATCCTAAATTCGATTGAGAGTTCTATGTCACGTGTGACGCCTCCGACATCGCGATCGGTGGAGTAGTATCACAGATAGACAACAAGAGAAGGGACCGCCCCATTAGTTTCACTTCCTAAGTGCTTACAAACACTGAGCAGCAATATGCAACAATCGAACGAGAGGCACTTGCCATCATGTTCGTGTTAGAAAGACATGAATATTTCCTCCTCGGATATCCGGTAATTATTTGTAGCGATCATTTACCTTTGAAATACGTGTATGCATATCCGCTAAATAATCAAAGACTTTCACGATGGCTGTTAAGACTTATGCAGTTTGATATAAAGGGGTTTGAGTTTGTACCTGGAAAAAGTAACAAAGTAGCCAACGCCCTGAACAGGGGAGTACGGGATGTCCTTGCCTTAGCCATTACACGTTCGATGAAAAACGCAAGAAATAGAACCGTGGACATGAACCGTCCTGCAACTGCGGGGGCTGATCGCAATTCCACGCACATACTCCTTCAGAGTGATGGGGAAAGAAACCCTCGTGAGGTAAATAATAGAGTGAATGGGGGAAGTGCTGAAGAGAGAAGACAGGGTGAGAGTTCTGAGTATAAACAAGTGAGTGAGCGAGTGAGTGAGGGAGCGAGTATGAATGAGCGGGAGGGGGGCATTTGTGGGTGGAATCGCAAGGAGCTTGTAAGGAAGCAAGACGGGGATAAGTTGTGAGGAGAGATGAAGATACTCTTTCAGGGAGTGGCCGACGAATTCCCTTCTAAAATTTGACGCCGAATCAATTCATTCGTAATAGAAGAAGGAATACTTTATAGAATTTATAAGAGAAAGAACAGAGAGGGGGGATACACGGCAGTACTTCCCGAGGAATTCCATGGTCACGCCCTCTTCCTGTGTCACACGAGTCCCATGGCTGGCCATATGGGAATAGAGAAAACATATCAGTTGCTAAGTACCCAGTTTTACTGGGAGGGGATGTATATGGATGTTGCAACGTATATTAAAAGATGTCATTTGTGTAAGTGGTTCAAAAGGTAACGTAGCACAGTCCCACCCACCCGAATCTGGCCGAGATGTAGCTTTAAATGTGAAAGAGTTCATTGCGACTTGGTAGGCCCCCTGCCCAGATCCTATGATGGCTACTCTAACATTTTTGTACTTACAGATAAATGCACAAGATATACCTTCACGTACACGACGAAGGATAAGAGCGCTGCCTCGGTAGCTGTTGCCCTACACCAGTTCACGTTAGTATTCGGATTTCTTTGTGAAGTAGTAACTGAAAACGGGCGCGAATTCATGAATGAAGTTTTCCAGGACTTATGCTAACTAGCATGAGTTGACCATGTAGCAGTCCAGGCTCATAGACCACAAGCTAACGGGTTAGTAGAGAAAAGAAATGCCTCCATCATTACACTATCATGACAACTCGCTGCCTCTTATCCTCAAGGATGGAATCTGAAACTGAAACAAGTGGAATAAGCTCTTAATTCTGCATATCATAAGTTGATCGGTGACTCCCCCTATTTCCTTGTGTTTGGGGAAGATCCCAAGTTTCCTTGGGACACGTTTGCCCCGAAAAAGCTGTTGCCAGTGTACGATATTGAGAGTCTTAGAATGTTTGTTGTAAATACCACCAGAAAGACATACGAACTTATGGCAGCCATTCTGGATAAACAAAAAGAGAGGTACACAAGGGAGTATGATATAAGACATAGTACAAAGAGGCATGAAGCCAAAGTAGGCGATAGAGTCTATGTAAAAAATGTCAACCGCCAGCATAAAATGTCCCCCTTTTGTTTAGGTCCATACCTAGTGTTAGACAAAACGCATGTTAATATAAAACTTAGAAATTTACGCAGTGATAAAGTTTGCCACTATCATTCAAGCTTGGTCATAAAGAAGGAGTGTGAGCTGACAAGAAGCGACAACAAGAATGTCACACAGCCGTTTCCCGTATTTGAAAGAGACAAAGTCTGTCCAGAAGCCAAAGAGACAGGGGAGGAAACGGCGCCCGTCCGCACATCTCCCCACAAAAGCTAGTCATCTGAAGTCCAGAAGACAAACCTTGGGCAGTATTGGGGTAGGAAAAGAGAGTAATAAAAGGAGGGTAATTAAATACCTAACCGATCGTAAGCATAGACAAACAGAAAAAAAAATTATATGTAAAACTTCCCCCCTGTCTCCTGAGGTAATTCTGCCATATAGTTGCTCGATCAACGAGTTATTTTGAGTTCCTAGAAAAAAAATATATATGCTATTTTTGTATGCACTATTCCCTAAGAGATTTCGAGCCTTAAGCAAAAATCAATTTTTAAAAGTTGCCAATGAAATAATTTTTTTTTTCTAATTTTATTGCTGCATGCACAGAGTACTTTTTATGTGTTCTAATTGAGGGATGGACATAGCCCTCATGCGATAAACGTAAAATTTTGAAAATAATCCTTGTTCACTATTGTTCATTTTTATGATATGCATAAGTACTCTTGCTTTAATTTAGTTTCTTTGAGCTTTTCAGTGGATGTGTTGGAAGATATGTATTCTCTCTTTCTCGAGTCATACGGTGGTGGACCGCAAATATTTCAAGGCCACCCAGTCAACTCTCTTTCTCCCTCGCTCTCTCTCTCTCTCTCTCTCTCTCTCTCTCTCTCTCTCTCTCTCTCTCGCGCGGGCGCGCGCGCGCGCGTCTTTCACCCCTTCCGGACTGAACATGCTATTTCTTTATGTTCGCAGAGTATTATAATTATTGATTTTTTAAAATTCTTTATGCAACTTTGCTAGGTGGTAAATATTCTCATGTCTCATTTTGTTTAATAAATTCTTGCATGCTGTTATTGCATAAATATAGCAGAATTAAAGGAATAACAGTGAGAGTTCTTCTGCCATATACTATAACTGTCTTGGAAAATAGCTAAGCTCCCACTAACAAATTGGGCATCCAGAAGTTTGGTGTTTATACTCATATATATATATATATATATATATATATATATATATATATATATATATATATATATATATATATATATATATATATATATATATATATTGAGTTTGGTAGATGGGGATGATAACGAGCGGGAGCTGAATCAGTTGCTGTTTGCAGATCATACGGTGGCAGTGGCAGATTCAGAGGAGAAGCTGTGTCAGTTAGTGTCAGAATTTGGAATGGTGTGTGAGAGAAGGCTATTGTGAGTGAATGGGGGAAATAATAAGGTTATGAGGTGTAGAAGAAATGAGGATGGTGCTGGATTGAATGTTATTTGAAAGGAGAGACACTTGAGGAGGTTGATCAGTTTAAGTATTTAGGGTCGATTATAGCTTCAAATGGTGGAGTGGAAGCAGATGTGTGTCACAGAATGAATGAAGGATGTAAAGTGTTGGATGCTTTGAAAGGAGTGATGAAGAATAGAGGGTTGGAAATGAATGTTAAGAAAGTTTTGTATGAGAAAGTGGTTGTACCAACTGTGATGTATGGATCAGAGTTATGGGGTATGAAAGTAAGTGAGAGACGGAAACTAAATGTGTTTGAGATGAAATGCCTGAGGAGTATGATTGGTGTATCTCAGTTGGATTGGGTTAGGAATGAAGTGGTAAGAGCAAGAACGGGTCTGAGGAGAGAAATTGCAGCCAGAGTAGATATGAGTGTTCTGAAATGGTTTGGCCTTGTGGAAAGGATGGATTAGGAAAGATTGCTGAAAAAAGTGATGACTGCTAGAGTTAATGGGAGAAATGCTAGAGGGAGGCCTAGGTTTGGATGGATGGATGGAGTAAGGAGAGCCCTGAATGATAGGAGGATGGATGTGAGGGAAGCAAGCAAGCATGCTAGGAATAGGAATGAGTGGCAAGCAATTGTGACGCAGCTCTGATGGGCAGATGCTGTTACCACGGGGCTGCATCTTACAGGGGTAGCCCTGTGGTAGGGGCAGTAGGGGAGTTGGTAGTTGTGAAGCGACACAGGTTGTGGAAGAGCCAGGAGGAAATCTGAAAGGTCGTTAGCTCCCTCGTCATTGCCCATAGAGCAAAGTAATTCCCTTATTGTTTTCTTTTTTTGATGTCGGCTACCCCCAATTAAAAGGGGAAACAGCCAAGGTAGATAGAAATATATATATATATATATATATATATATATATATATATATATATATATATATATATATATATATATATATATATATATATATATATATATCTTCTTCTTCGTCTACATCTTTTCCACCTATTATGTGGGGTCGATGTTTCTGGCCAGCGTTCTCCATATGTTCCTGTCCCATACCTCATCACCCAACAAACCTTTAGACCTCAGGTCGTCATTGATGCAATCCATCCACCTACCCTTTGGTCTCCCCCTCCCTATCCTACCCTGTATATCCATTTCCATCACCCTCCTCCCAATATACTGTTCATCCCTCCTAACGACATGACCATACCATCTTAGTCTACTTTCTTGTATCTTATCTGATATGTCTCTATTTTTTGAGGTACCTTTAATTACCTCGTTTCTGATCTTATCGCTTCTTGTCACCCCACACATCCATCTCAACATCCTCATCTCTGCCATATCCAGTGCCATACACCATGGTGACTGATCTCTAATACTCTGGGTTACTACATCCAAGACCAGATCAAATAGTTGTGGACTCAGAGCACACCCTTGATGCAGACCAACATTTACTGAGAGACTTTTCGTCAAGCCCACACTGCTCTTAACATTTGCCTCTGCCCTCTCATACATATTTTGGATGATTCTTACATATTTCTCGGGGACTCCCTTTTCTCTAGTACACCTCCACACCTCTTGACGTGGTACTCGATCATATGCCTTTTCCATGTCAGTAAAGACCATATTCAGTCCTTTCTGTTTCTCCTGATGCTTTTCCATCATTTGTCTCAAGGCAAATATGGCATCCACTGTCCCTCTTCCAGGCATGAAGCCAAAGTGTTCATCCCCAATTGTCATTTGCTCTCTGAGACTTCTCTCTATGATCTTCTCCCTTATCTGCATAGTATGACTTAACAACTTCATACCTCTATAGTTTCCACACTCCTGAATGTCTCCCTTCCCTTTATAGATTGGGATGATTAGGCTTCCTCTCCACTCCTCTGGCATCTTTTCCTAACTAAAGATCTTTTGCATTAGGTCCCAAAAGATATCTATGCCTTCCTCTCCAAGACTCTTTCATACCTCCCCTGGCATCTTATCAGGTCCTGCTGCTTTTCTATTTTTCATTTTCCTTACTGCTCACTCTACCTCTCCTCTAGTCACTGTTGTTGCAACTGCTTCATTTGGAAGTCCATCTTCAAATACTGCTCTTGGGTTCTCTTCAGTTAGTAATCCTTCAAAATAACTTTCCCATCTGCTTTTTATTTCATCCTCTTCTGCTAGAACTACTCCATGGTTATCCTTTATATGTCTTACTTGGGTCAAGTCCTTGGATGAAGCATCTCGGGCCTTGGCAATTCGCAATATTTTCTCTTCTCTCCTTCTGGCGTTTCCAGCTCTTCAAAGACTTCATTCAGTGTCTCTGCCTTTGCTTTTGCTACTGCTCTCCTTGTCTCCTTCTTTGCCTGCTTGTACTCTTCTTTATCCTGCTCCAGGCCTGATAAATCTGCCTTTTTCTCAGCTTCTTTCTTGTTCTTCACCCATTATTGCACTTCCTCATTCCACCACCATGACTCTTTATCATTTGGGAGTTTCCTTCCTGATGATTTTCCAAGTACCTCCTCACCAATCCTCAAATCACCTTGCTATTCTCTTTCCACCATTCTTGTACATCCTCATGCAACTTTATCGCTTCCACACTCTTCCCTTAAACATAGCTCTCAGCTCTGCATCTTTCAATCTCCACCACTTTATCTTTGGGTCCATCCTCAACCTCTTACTTTTCCTACATTTCCTGAGCCTGCAATCAGTTACTACAAACCTATGTTGCACTGCTACACTCTCCCCATTTATTACTTTACAGTTGCTAATCTCCTTCAGATGGTCTCTCCTACACAACAATAAAGCTATCTGGCTCTCCCTTCCACCACTACTGTATGTAATCAATCTGTTTTCCTTTTTCTCAAATAATGTGTTGACCAATGCCACATCAAATGCCACTGCATAATCAATCACCCTCTCTCCCCCCCTCATTTCTCTCACCCATCCCCCAGCCCCCATGAACTGTACCTATCCCATCCCTCCCAATTCCCAAGTGGTCATTTAGATCTCCTCCCAAAATTACCCTCTCCCTTATAGGAATTGTTTTAAGCTCCTGGTCCATCTCCTCCCAAAACACATCCTTCTCCTCCACTGTACAACCAGTTTGTGGGGCATAGGCACATACCACATTGACTACCGTTTCTCCCAGACCCAGCTTTAAACTCGTAATTTTGTCTCTCTTTCTATTCACACCAAGTAAGCTTTCCTTCAGGTCTTTGGATAGTATTATTCCTACACCATTCCTCCCTTCCTCATTTGCTCCACTATAGAACAATTTGCAACCCTCACCCAGTTCCCTCGCCTTATTTCCTTTCCACCTGGTCTCCTGCACGCACAGCACTCCAAGTCTCCTCCTCTCCATCAGGTCCACCAATTCTCGCCCCTTCCCAGTCATCATCCCCACTTTAAGAGTGCCCACCCGCAGCACCTCATCTGACACTCTCCCTCGAGCTTGCCTCTTTAACCTAGCCCACCCATGACTGAGTAGCCCTTGCTGTCTTTCCGGAGGGGTCAGGCAAAGTCCCATTGCGTCGCCTATGGGGAACGCCCTAGTATGGTGACTATTCTCGTTATCTGTACTGACCATATTTTGGTTTTGGCAATTTTTTTATGGCCGGATGCCCTTCCTGCCGCCAACCCTCGCCATTTACCCGAGCTTGGGACCGGCACCAAGTTGAGGCTGGTTTTGCCCCCTCAGTGGCTGGGTTTTATATATATATATATATATATATATATATATATATATATATATATATATATATATATATATATATATATATATATATATATATATATATATATATATATATATATATATATATATATATATATATATATATATATATATATATATATATATATATATATATATATATATATATATATTTTATATATATATATATATATATATATATATATATATATATATATATATATATATATATATATATATATATATATATATATATATATATGTATGTATGTATATATATATATATATATATATATATATATATATATATATATATATATATATATATATATATATATATATATATATATATATATATATGATTGTATGTATATATATATATATATATATATATATATATATATATATATATATATATATATATATATATATATATATATATATATATATATATATATATATATATATATATATATATATATATATATATATATATATATATATAATGACTACAGGAATTTGAATAGTAAAAGAGACTGACCAAAAGAAATGGATTTTAAAGTAAGCAGTAATTTGGAATATAAGTATAGAACTCAGTTCTTGCCTCTGAATGCCAGAACCATTTGTATATTTCCTGTTATTCCTGATTTAGTGTTATTCTCTTTTTTATTATCATTATTGTAATCATGATTATTATTATTGTTATTCTTATTACGTTGGCTGTTATTGTTGCTATCACTCCATGGCCTTTCGCTAATTATTATTTTCGTAATGCCATGAGCAGTAACAATATGATTTGTATTTATTTTGAATTCATGCTTTCATGCTATTGCAGTCACTATTAATAAGTGTGTCTCTTTAGTGGCTATCCCCAGTATTTCATGATTTTCTTTAGTACTTATAGAAAAGTAATATCACGCATAAATAAATAAGCTATTTGTTTTACAGCTACTTCCTAAAAGATCGTAGACGCCTATCTGAACGATGTAGATGTACGTACAAGTACAGACCTATTTTCAGGCAGCCCCGACCTGCAATTTTAAATTTTTTTTTTCTCTCTCAAACGAGTCCCTTTTACCCATTGGGGAGATTGCAAGCACCTGCAGATGCAGGAGACGTGAAGTATACCCTCTGAATGCAGACATATGGCCATTGTTTGTATGCAGAGGTCATATGTATTCTTCCTTGCAGTTGTATTAGTGACATTAGGCCCAAATTTCCGGCACTAGAATCTACTCCAGGCTATGTTCATATTTTTCAGCTGGAGGGAGATGCACCTCGTTGGGGAGCTAGCGTGCAACGTGGTCCTATGAGCACCTCAAGAATTGCAGAAATGCAGGAGGGAGGGGTTCCCGGCAGATGCTTCGAAGCCCTCCTTTTGTCCGGCCCGTCTCAAGAAAAAAAGGATTCGCGGTACGTGGTTACAACCCGGACCTGCCTGAAAGTGTAAGGAGGGGGTCGCAGGAAATTAGGTTATGGGAATCCCAAGACCTAGTAATGAGGGTAATGGACAAAAGAGGGAATCAATATCCCAATAAATAAAATTTTTTTATGATAATCACTCTTTCAGCTACGTATTCGAACTGATAAAAATGGGAAAGAAGAAGTCCCCATCGTCTTTGACAACATTTAGCGGACACAGAAGAGAATATAGCGGCTCTGTAATCTAGTTTTAAGGCCTAGCTTAAAGAATCATCAATGCCACCTATAGAAGTAAGATTGGTGTAGGAATTATCGTATAAAGTTTATTATAATAATTGTCATTTATCAATTGTGCATGCTGAACTCTATTTTTTTCTCACTATGATATGTTTTAAATGTTACAATTCGCAAAAATTATACTTGACTATATATTATATTATTTAAATAACGTAATTATGCTCATTTAACGTCTCTCCTATATAATTTTGTCCTTGAATAGTAGTTAGGAATTGCTGTACTGATCATATTCGGGGGTCTAAGGCTGACTTTATAAGAAGGGAAGTTGATGAACTCAACTCCTCTCTCACTGACAAATGCTTCTGGTCCTTAGTCAAAAACCTCTCCAAAAACTTCAGTAACTCAAACTTTCCACCTCTCATTCGTTCTGATGATTCTATAGCTTGCTCTCCCACTGACAAAGCCACTATCTTTGGCCCTCATTTATTTTGCTATCTCTTATATAAACGATTCCAGCACACGTGTCCCTCAATCTTCACCCCTCTCTAACACTATGTCCTCCCTTATCCTTTCTTCATGTAGAGTTCATAAGGTTCTTCGCTCTCTAAAGAGACAAACAAGGCATCTGGTCCAGATGGTATCCCTGCAAGGTTCCTTAAGGAGTTTGCAGATAAGCTGGCTCCCGTGCTTTGCAGTCTTTTTCGCCTCATTCTTTTAACCAGTATCTAACCTTCATCTTAGAAGCATGCGCTAGTGCACCCTGTTCCTAAGAAGGGTGACAGCTCTATTCCTTCAAACTACCGACCTATTGCCCTATCCTCCTTTATTGTTAAAGTTTTCGAAACTTTGCTCATTGCTTACTTCTTGAAATGCCATGAATCTAACTCACTTATATCCGATCACCTGTCCTATTTTACTCATGGAGGGTCATCTTCTATAAGGAACTATGGGGAATCCTTTGTTGTCGCCCTTGATATCTTTAAGGCGTTTGACAGAGTCTGGCACAAAGCTCTGTTGGCCAAACTCCCTGCCTATGGCTTTACCTTTTCTCTCTGTTCTCTGATTTCCAGTTTTCTTTCTGACCATTTTATATCTGTAGTTGTTGATGGTGCGACGTCATGCCCTTTCTCTGTTACTAGCGATGTTCCACAGGGCTCTCTTTTTTTCATCTACTCTGTTCCTTCTCTTCATCAATGATATTCTACAATCCCCATCTTCCACTCTTCTTCATGCCTTTGCTGACGATTCTACCCTTCACTTATCCTCTGCATTTTCTTCACAACCTTTATCTGCTACTCGTAATCAGTCACGTATCACTCTGTCTTCTACTCTTAACTCCGATTTGCATAGGGTATCAGAGAGTGGCACTCAAAATTTAGTTCAATTCGATACCTCCAAGACACAGTTTCTGGCTCTTTCTTTATCTTCTTCTCCTCCTGATAACTCTGTTGTCTTTGACTAACGAAATTTACCCTCTTAATTCTATCAATATATTAGGAATGCATATAGCCTCTAACTTGTCTTAGAGGAATCACATAATCCAAATTTCTAAATCTTCATCCAAAAATTGGGGGTTCTATTTCGTTTTCGTCATTACTTTTCCTTTTTACATTTACTTAAAATATATAAAGGTCTTATCCGTTCTTGCTTAGAATACTACTCACACATCTGGGGTGCTTCTTCTCATACTTATCTCCTTGATATGGTTGAATCTAAGGCAGTCAGACTCATTAACGTTATTTCTTTTACTTTTAATCTGGATTCTCTATCTCTTCGCCGTAAGGTATCATCCCTTTCTCTTTTCTATCGCTACTACTTCCATCACTGCTCTGATGAGTTGGCGAGTTGCATCCTTCCCCCACTGCCGAGGCGCATAACACTCTCCAGGCGGCCTCATCTCACACGCACTGTGTGGAGACTTGTAGCTAGCGAATTGGTGGGTGCAGTGACTGCTTCTTCTCATCAAGACTGTGGAACTCTCTTCCTCCTTCTGTCTTTTCTAATTCTTATGACCTATCTTCTTTCAAAAAGCGGATCAATCGTCATCTCAGGGCCTAGTCCTCCATATTTCTAGGTCCTTTGTACTTTGACTATTTTTTCTGTCTGTCATTTTCCTTTGTGTAGCATTACTTCATCTCTGCCTTGTCCTTAACCTTTTTCTTTTCCTTCGTCTTGGTGTTTTCTCATGCCCGGGCCTTTATTCATGTCCCGGTGTCACAGCCATAAATAAATAAATAAATAAATAAATAAATAAATAGATAAATATATATATATATATATATATATATATATAATATATATATATATATATATATATATATATATATATATATATATATATATTATATATATATATATATATATATATATATATATATATATATATATATATATATATATATATATATATACATATATATATATATATATATATATATATATATATATATATATATATATATATATATATATATATATATATATATAATATATAGAGAGAGAGAGAGAGAGAGAGAGAGAGAGAGAGAGAGAGAGAGAGAGAGAGAGAGAGAGAGAGAGAGAGAGAGAGAGAGAGAGATAGAGGAGAGAGAGAGAGAGAGAGAGAGAGAGAGAGAGAGAGAGAGAGAGAGAGAGAGAGAGAGAGAGAGAGAGAGAGAGAGAGAGAGAGAGAGAGAGAGAGATTCTGGGAACTTTTCCTAATACGATAATGAAGCAAAGAATCTCTAATAAAAGTTGATAAGAACTATATAAAGTACACATTTTTGTAATAGCATACACGAAGTGGGAAGTGAGCATAAAATTACAAGCTGCAACAGAAATCGACGATTGCAAAGCTTCATAGAGAACCTTCCCTATGATATCCTTCTTTCGTCATCCGCAAACATGTCTCCTGAATGTGACCACATATGTGGTGGAAATACCAAGTTGAACATCAAAAGATAGAGTCGACTCTCATATCGTAAACACATTGCAATATAAAGGTTTAACATTTTAGATTTTTCAATCGCTATTTACATTCAGGTGCTCTGAACGTCAGAACAGATAAAGGTAGAAATCCCAAGTGTAACATCATGGGATAGATTCGATATATATATATATATATATATATATATATATATATATATATATATATATATATATATATATATATATATATATATATATATATATATATATATATATATATATATATATATATATATATATATATATATATATATATATATATATATATATATATATATATATAAAAATATATATATATATATATATATATATATATATATATATATATATATATATATATATATATATATATATATATATATATATATATATATATATAACATATTTTACACCGGCAGGGACTTGAACCTAAGACACATAATTATAGTGCCAAGGCGCTACCAACAACACCACTGTTATTCAACCTTTTCTAAGTTCATGCACCCTTCCGGGAGCTGTTGAGAAATTCGTGTACCCCAGCTAAAAAAAATCACGTCCTAAGTATTAGGTGTCTATTTTAAATATAGAAAATAGTTACTCGGTTCTAAATAATTGTGATATAGGTGCTAAATGCATAATAAAATAAAATAGTTGCGTATACATTTTGTATTTCTACTTTTGAATGTGCATATCATGTGCTATTCCAAATGGTTTAAAAAAAATACTAATGCAATATCACATTGTATACACGTTAAAGGTACATATATCAAATTCCTCATACTTTTCCCCACACATTGGGGCAGTATCGCCCTATTTGGGGGGAATTGCAGCTATTATAGAAATAATGCTAGCCTCCCTGGTTTTGATCCTGATCCTGTCAGCCACTGCATCTTTAACGGAGTTAGGCTACCCCCAAAAATAGATGATATTATTTTTTTTTATTGGTTAGGAGTTTAATATATTTATGTAATACATAAATCTGCAATACTTTAATCTCAATTTAAGTCAATTTCTTACTTGACACGCACAATTTTCTTACTGAAACACCTTTTTGTATTGTGCGCTCTCATACACACTGGCCATGTCATGTACCCCTCCATCTACTCCATTATTCCCAGGTACCCTTTGAAAAAGTTCATGCACCCTGGGGTGCACCATGCACCCAGGTTGATTATCACTGAACTACACCACAGAAGGTCTAAAAGAGGAACCAAGCTTACAACTTAACTGCTATGTTAGGAATGAACGCTTTCTTTCTGAATGCTTTTTTTTAAGGCATGAACAATAATCAGATAAACACATTAATATATGTGAAAACATGAATCATATTTTCTTTCTGAATGCCTTTTTGTTCATATTACAGTTTCTCCCAACCTCACTTGTGGCTTTGTTTTCGCATTTAATTCAAATCTCAATCTAAATAGGCATCAACAATAATAAAATAACACATTAACATATGTGAAAAAAGTGAATCATACTTTATTTCGACCAGGAATCGAACCTAAGATACATAATTACTGTGCCAAGGCACTAGCAACTACACCACAGAAGTTCTAAAAGAAAAACTAACTTTACAGCTTCACTGCTATACTAGGAATAAAAACATTCTTTCCGAATGCCTTTTCGTTCATATTAAAGTTAATTCCAACCTCACTCGTGGCTTTATGTTTGCATTTAATTCAAATCCCAATCTAAATGGGCATCAACAATAATCAAGTTAACACATTAACATATGTGAAAGCATGAATCATATTTACCCCAACCGGGACTCGAACCTAAGACACATGATTACTGTGCCAAAGTGCTCCCAACTACATCATAGAAGGTCTAAAAGAGAAACCAACCTTACATCTTAACTGCTATACTAGGACTGAACACATTCTTTCTGAATGCCTCTTTGTTCATATTATAGTTTCTCCCAACCTCACTCGTTGCTTTGTTTTCGCATTTAGTTCAAATCCCAATATAAATAGGCATTAACAATAATCAAATAAACACATTAACATATGTGAAATCATTAATCATATTTTACCCCGACCGGGACTTGAACCTAAGACATAGTTACTGTGTCAAGGTGCTACCAACTACACCACTGAAGGTCTAAAAGAGAAACCAATCTTACAGATTAACTGCTATACTAGGAATTAATGCATTCTTTCTGAAAGCCTTTTTGTTCATATTACAGTTTCTCCCAGCCTCACTCGTAGGCTTTGTTTTCGCATTTAATTCAAATCCCTATCTAAAGAGGTATCAACAATAATCAAATAAACACATTAACATATGTGAAAACATGAATCATATTTTACCCCCACCGGGACTCAAACCTAAGACACATAATTATTGATACCTGTTTAGACTGGGATTTGAATTAAATGCGAAAATAAAGCCACGAATGAGGTTGGGAGAAACTGTAATATGAACAAATTAAAAAGCAATGAAGTAAACTTTCCAAGCATATAGGATTTTTTGGACTAAGGTAAATAGGATGAAAAATAATTATTGAAGAGGGAGGAGAGGAAGCAGCGATGTAATATATATATATATATATATATATATATATATATATATATATATATATATATATATATATATATATATATATATATATATATGATCATGAATTATAATTTTGCAAAGGAAACGACACTTAAAACTTAATGATGGAAAAATCATGATATCGAAGATACGTAGAAGCACATGTATGAGTGTGTATGTATCTGGATGTGTGTTTGGATATGTATTATACTTGAAAGAAGAGAAGGCATTACTTATTAGGAAATCTGATAAGAGAGCATCTGCTTGCTCATTATCGATCATTGGATTAAAAAGGTATCCTTAAAGACCTCATAAGTCGAGAGAATTCTTGGATGCTTTTTGGATCTGAGAAGTGTTCCCCTCCATATCTGCTTTTGATTTCCCTATAACTCGAGTATATGAAGATCCTGTTAAGTTACTGGCTTAAAATATCTAAAGATATAAATGTCATGCATTCATTCCTGCCCTAATAGTGTAGCAGAGAAGGTTCATACTCTAGTAAACCTTCAGTGGTACAGTCCGTAAAACCTTCAGGGCCTGTTCGCACAGGGCGTTTTTAACCATGCAGTTGGAAACACTCAGTCGCATTTTCAATGTTTGTTCATGGAATCGTTCACACATAACTGCGGCGGTTTGGAAACCGCCGCAGTGACGATATCTCCCTCGCATACTTGCTGTTGACAGGCGTGTCGAGATACATACAAATGAATGTCATCGTTCACACAGAGCGGTGAAACGCTCATTTTAAGGACAGCATGCGCCATCATTGGCTACATGCCACGTGGACTGATCCCCGTAATGAGTCACACACACACCATTGCATCGCTGGCCGCTGTTAGATGGCATTAATAATAAGAAAAAAAAAACGGATTTACTGCTCGGTGGCAGCCGCTATCCAAAATGCAAAGCATTAAATGCATCGGTGGCCGCCGTGGTTAATAGCTTCCTGTGTGAACAGGCCCTAATGGATTGTCTTTTTTGTTGTAAGTTCTAATCTTGGTCAGACCATTTTGTTTTGAGCTTCATCTATGGAAAATCTAGGAAAATACTACAAATTCAAACTAGAATATATTAATTCATCTAAAAAGGCGTTTCCTTTAATATATAACCTGGTAACTGGTAAACTGCCTCGTATATTCTGCAAATCCCAACATAATTGAATGTAAATGTCCAGTTTATGATGATCTGCTGATTCTCCTCTCATATTACAGTCAAATAATTTCCATGGCCCAAGACAATTTAAAAATTCTCTCTCTCTCTCTCTCTCTCTCTCTCTCTCTCTCTCTCTCTCTCTCTCTCTCTCTCTCTCTCTCTCTCTCTCTCTCTCTCTCTCTCTCTCTCTCTCTCTCTCTCTCTCTCTCTCTACACACACACACACACACACACACACACACACACACACACACTCACACACACACACACACACACACACACACACACACACACTCACACACACACACATATGTAAATGACCTACCAGAGTCTGTAAATTCATTCATGAATATGTTTGCAGATGATGCAAAGATTGTGAAGAAAGTAATAAACGAGAACAATGGTAGAGAACTTCAGGAGGATCTAAATAATCTGCATGAGTGGTCAGAAAAGTGGCTAATGAAATTCAATACTTCAAAATGTAAGGTAATGAGAATGGGTACAAGTGCAAGAAGGCCCAAGCTTGACTACTCGGTGGCTGGAGTACAACTTCAAGAGACAGAAAATGAGAGAGATCTAGCAGTAGACATACTGGCAGATTTGTCTCTAGAAATACATATAAATGGCATAGTAAGGGCAGCATATGCATTCTTATCAAATGTAAGGGTAGCCTTCAGGCACATGGACAAGGAAATGTTCAGAAATATTTATGTAACCTATGTGAGGCCAAAGCTCGAATATGCAGCCCCCTTTTGGAATCCGCACTTGAAAAAGCACATAGCTAAGCTTGAAAAAGTTCAAAGACATGCCACGAAACTGGTGCCAGAAATACGCAATCTCAGTTATGATGAGAGGCTGAGGAAATTAGACTTACCATCACTCGAAGCTAGAAGAGTGAGGGGGGGATATGGTGGCAGTCTTTAAATTCCTTCATGGTTATGATAGAGTGGATAGGGATCGATATTTTGATATGGCTGGCTCTAGAACTAGAGGTCATAGTTTGAAGCTTCGTAAGAAAACTTCTTTGCAGGATGTAAGGAAATACTTTTTCAGTGTAAGAGTAGTTGATAATTGGAATTGGCTAAGCGAGGAGGTAGTTAATGCTATCTCAATCCATAGTTTTAAGGACAGGTATGATAAGTATCACTAAGTATAAAATGGAACCGATCAGGAGACGGGAAGATACGAGCTTTGGGCTCTTTCCCGTAAACACAATTAGGTAATCACATACACACACACACACACTTATGGGAGATTTTAATCATAAAGAGATAGATTGGATATATCTTGACCCACACAGTGGTGAGGACTCATTCGGGGCAATATTCCTAGATTGCGTATAAGGGAATTTCCTACACCTACATGTAATGGAACCAACGAGGGCCAAGGGTGGGGATGAGCCTTCACTACTTGATCTAGTATTCACTGATAATGTGTTGGATATTGAAAAAATTGAGTATGAACCACAAATTGGAAAGAGTGACCACTGTGTGTTATTGATGGAGTATATCATTGAAGATATTCTGTCTGAGAGTAGAGGCACTGAGGACATGAGGAGGAACTATCCGAAAGGAGATTACATCAAAATGAATGAGCTTTTTCCAGTTATTGACTGGAGACCCTTATTTTACAACAAATCTGTACAAGAAATGTATGACATCTTTTGTGAGAAATATGGGAAGATAGTAGACTGCTGCATACCTTTCACCAAAGTAGGTGTAATTCATGCCAGAGAGAAATGGTTTGATAATGAGTGTAAAATAGCTAAGGAGTGGAGAGACAAATGCTGGAAAAGGTATAGGAGGAGAAAAAACATAAATGCCTGGCAAACCTACAAAAGAGCAATAAATGACTACCTAAGTAAAAGAAGACAGGCAGAGAGAGACTATGAGAGGGACATCACCAGGAAGGCTAAAGAAAATCCCAAGCGATACCTCAGCTTTATCAGAGGAAAACTGAAGGTAAAAGAACAGGTTTTAAGGCTTAAGAGAGAGGATGGAAGCATCACTGAGACGGATGAAGACATCTGCAAAGAATTGAACAAGGAGTTTCAGACAGTATTTACAGTAGAAAATACCCTACCCCCTCAGATTGCAGAGATAGAAGCTCAAGGGCCGGTATTAGAGAACATCAACCTTACAGCCACAGAGGTATGCAAAGCGCTGATGGATTTAGATGTTCATAAAGCTACAGGTCCTGATGACATATCCCCTCATGTGCTTAAAAATGCGCAAACTCAATATCAGTGGCACTAAGTATCATATTTAAAAAGTCACTGGAGTCGGGGGAGATTCCAAGATGCTGAAAACAAGCAAATGTGATACCTATCTTCAAAAAGGGAAGGAGGGATACGGCTCTGAACTATAGATCAGTTTCCTTGACCAGCATAGTTTGCAAAGTTATGGAGAAACTACTAAGGAAACATATCTCTCTTCACTTGGAATCCTTCAACTTTTTGTCAGTGAGGCAACATGGCTTCAGAGAAGGTAGATCAACAGTAACAAACTTATTAGAATTTTATGATGAGGTAAGCCAAATCTTACAGGAAAGAGAGGGCTGGGCAGATTGCATATTCCTAGACTTCCAGAAAGCGTTTGACACTGTTCCACATGGGAGACTTATTAGGAAGCTGCAAGCAATGGCTAGAATAGGTGGAAATGTTTTGGAATGGATAAAAACTTACTTAGAAGGAAGGGAACAGAGGGTTAGAGTAAGACACTCAGTGTCTGAATGGAGAAGAGTTAGTAGTGGAGTTCCACAGGGTTCAGTTTTAGGGCCACTTTTGTTCCTTGTATATGCAAATGACCTACCAGAGTCTGTAAATTCATTCATGAATATGTTTGCAGATGATGCAAAGATTGTGAAGAAAGTAAAAAACGAGAACAATGGTAGAGAACTTCAGGAGGATCTAAATAGTCTGCATGAGTGGTCAGAAAACGTGGCTAATGAAATTCAATACTTCAAAATGTAAGGTAATGAGAATGGGTACAAGTGCAAGAAGGCCCAAGCTTGACTACTCGGTGGCTGGAGTACAACTTCAAGAGACAGAAAATGAGAGAGATCTAGGAGTAAACATACTGGCAGATTTGTCTCCAGAAATACATATAAATGGCATAGTAAGGGCAGCATATGCATTCTTATCAAATGTAAGGGTAGCCTTCAGGCACATGGACAAGGAAATGTTCAGAAATATTTATGTAACCTATGTGAGGCCAAAACTCGAATATGCAGCCCCCTTTTGGAATCCGCACTTGAAAAAGCACATAGCTAAGCTTGAAAAAGTTCAAAGACATGCCACGAAACTGGTGCCAGAAATACGCAATCTCAGTTATGATGAGAGGCTGAGGGAATTAGACTTACCATCACTCGAAGCTAGAAGAGTGAGGGGGGATATGGTGACAGTCTTTAAATTCCTTCATGGTTATGAGAGAGTGGATAGGGATCGATATTTTGATATGGCAGGCTCTAGAACTAGAGGTCATAGTTTGAAGCTTCGTAAGAAAACTTCTTTGCAGGATGTAAGGAAATACTTTTTCAGTGTAAGAGTAGTTGATAATTGGAATTCGCTAAGCGAGGAGGTAGTTAATGCTATCCCAATCCATAGTTTTAAGGACAGGTATGATAAGTATCACTAAGTATAAAATGGAACCGATCAGGAGACGGGAAGATATGAGCTTTGGGCTCTTTCCCGTAAACACAGTTAGGTAATCACAATTAGGTAATCACACACACATATCTCAAACAAAAGACAATAAAATGTCACTGAATCCGCAATCCTAGTCTTTATCTGCAATTGCATCCGACTTACAATTTGTCTGTGTTAGACATCAGTAACTTGGTGAGGTCAAGAAGTGATTCAACTATGAAAGAAATAGAAAAAGAAAGCATTTTACAAAATCAAAAACCCAATCGTGGATACAGTTTATACAAATACAAATTATTCATGATAACCAGAATTTTATTATGCTG
>JAXCGZ010001140.1:0-25942 GCA_037179515.1 Halocaridina rubra
GGAAAATTATTTTTTGGTTATTGATCTTCAGTTTTCCTTTATTTGTTTGCATAACTCTTTACTGTCGTTTAATGATCTATCTATCTATATACATGAACCATTTTCCCCCTTATAATGGGAGTGGCTGAGTCAAGGCAAAATACTCTGACTCTTTGAGAAGAAGAAATATAAAGATGGAGATTCCCATTCCCCTCGCTCCTCCCAGTTTATTCGACTTTTACGACACGCAGGGGAACACGGAGGAAGTATTCTAGCCCCCTCCCTCAGGGGGTATCGTTTAATGATACTGTTATTTAAAATTATATCGATATATTCTTCTGACCATATGACACTGGGTGGAATCTATCAAGTGAAGTGTTGAGCAGCCTCTGCTTCCCATGCTCACTCTCTCTCACTTACTCAGCAATTTCTCCTTTCTATCTTGGAATTAGATTCATTCTATCCAATTGGGGTGTTGAGTCGCTTCTGCTTATTATGTTCACTCTTTATCTCTTATTTCTGCTTGGGGTGGAGAGATAATAATATCGCCTCTGTATTCCCATGCGTGTCGTGAAAGTCGACTAGATGGGACAGAGCTAGTAGACTGGGTATCACTGCCTCAGTATTTCCTCCTGCGTTGAGCTGATACACACAGGGTGTTCTGGTAAGGAGGCTTCACCCTGGACCATAATAACTGGGTCAATGAATGTGTGTGGTTTTTTACCTTGATTTAAAATAAAAGAGAGGTGATTGGTAGCACATTCGTCAGAAGTAGAAATGAGTTTGTTAGAATTGATTAGAACGAAGTTGGAAGGGGAAATGTAAGTGTAGTTTGGAAGTGTGGTGGATAAGGTATCTAGAGTAGATAAAGTACGAGGAAGACTAGGATTAGCTCTGTTGCTGAGTGGGGAGACATGCTTGAGTGTTGAGTGTCGCCAAGGATTGCCCTTTGAGGTATGGGTTTTGTGAGTGTATGGTCATGGTGGTGAGAGAAGTGGGGAGGAAAGAGAAGTGTTTTGGAATACTTTGAATGAGTGCGTGTAGGACTTAGGAATGAATGTGAAAGTGGTATTGATGGGAGTTTTGAATGCTAAAATAGGAAATAAGCCAGTGGATGGTGCATTGGGAAGTATGGTGTGCATGGTAGAACTGTGAGTTGAAATGAAATGTTAAAGAAGTATATTGAGAGATAGTGACTGCTAATAATGTGTTTGAAAAGAAGGATCTGAATAAGTATTCTTTGGCCATAGTAGGTGATTATAGTTTAGTTCCAAGAACATTAATAGAATATCTAGTAGTGGACAAGAGGATGAATGGAAAAGTATTGGATTCGAATGTATTAAAAGCTACTGGTGATATGTCAGACCAGTTTACAGAGCAGCATTTTTTAACCTTTTCTGACCTCAGCACCCCTGTGGTCAGGTCTAGGCAGTCCAGCACCCCCTAACTCTAGCTAACATCCGGTTTCTACAAGGATAAAAGTAGAGTAAAGTGCATTATCGCTACCATATGCAGCATTGCCCAGCTCCCTCTAAAATTTATTTCAGCACCCTCGGGAATAGTAAGAGTGATTAGTGTTAGGCTATTATAGGACTACATCAAGGTCTTGTAATGTCATTATGGTTATTCACTGCTTATATGGATACAGTGGTAAAAGAGATAAATGAAACAGCGCTAGGCAATGGCTTGAACTTAGTTGATGATAATGTAAACATTCGGAAAATGAATCACTTTCTAATTGCAGGTGACACAGAACTGGTGACTAATTCTGAGAAGGAATTAAAGCAGTGGGTGCCTGAGTTTGTAAGGGTGTGTGAGAGAGGGAAGTTGCTGGTGAATGTTTGTGAAAGTAAAGTCAGGAAATGTATGAGGACTATTAATGATTGCAGATTGAATATGAAAGTGAATGGGGAGATGCTTGAGGTAAATTAGAGTTTTAAGTATATGGGATCTCATGTGACAGTAAATAGATGAATGGGTCCCAAGGGACGCCACAGAGTGAAGGAAACGAATAAATGTCTTGGTGGGATGAGAAACAATGATAAATTGGTATTAACAAATGAATTCAAAGAGAATAATATGAATAAGTGAGGAAAGAGTGGAGAAAGATTGTATATAGGTGATGTGGGCCAAAGAAATTTCTCACACCTGCTAGCACAGTATACTGTGACAGACAGGTGTGGGAGGGGTTGCCATGATATGGAGTGATGGGGGTAAACCTGATATGCTTATCATGCCTAACAACAGCAGATCTTGCTAACTTGTCCTGTGCGTGATACAAACACTGTGGTGAGAGGAAATGTCACAGCACTTTGCTCACAAGGAACTAAGAGGAGTGATGCATAGCTCACACCCATGGATGTCTCATGTGCAGGCTAGAAATCTCACGTGGCTTTCTCTGTTATAAAAACCAAACTCAAAAGTTGGAGGGGGAAACTTGCATTGTTTAGCTGCCCCCACACCATAGGTTATGGGGTGTTTCCCCTTCTATTGAAAGTCTATTGGTGGAGGTTTGACGAAGTGCCTGACCCGAGGTGATAAAAAGGGTCAAACAGCTTGCTAGGGAAGCAGTGTATTGTGGACGCCTGTACAGATAGCATTACGTTAAGGGGACGGGGGCATTGAGGCCTAGAGGAACTCTGTAGCTTCTAAATAACTTGAATGTTTAGTATATTTGCATATCTATCACCTTGCACTGGAGTGTATATAGAACATGTGATTTCCTAAAAAAGACAAACAAAAGAAATATATATTCTCACAACAATCATACTAATTAAATAATTTCAATTATCATTTCTAAAACTGTCTAATTACGTATTCACAACTACAATATGTAGCTATTAATGAGTGACAAAATGATTATTAGTTTATTACAGTAAAGAGAAAATAAACTTTTCCATCTAAAAGACAACCATTTAATAATACTAGTTAACAGAATAATAATAATAATAATAATAATAATAATAATAATAATAATTATAGTAACCAATTAAAATAAAAAGACGGTTTATAAGTGACAATTATCTAAAAATACTCATCAATGAAAGAAAAATTATTATAGTAGCAACTCAAAATACAAACACCGTTTGTAAATGACAGTTATCTGATAATGCTCATTAATGAGACAATGCCATTTACTATATTAAAACTAGGGTAACTATTTTTCTTATATCTATATACTATTTCTAGGGGAGGCATTGAGGCTTTCTTAACTTAAATCTTATGATCTTTAAAAACACTCAGGCTTGGTATGCTGGGAAAAAAAATATTATACTGTAGAAGGTTTCACTGTGGGGAATTTTTAGTTTCCCGTGTTACGTTCTATTTTATAGGAAATGCCTCTCTGTTCCGGTTTTACGTCACGGACTCCCTTTTCTACCAAGGGCTAGGACGGTTGCCTTCTTGCGAATGACTTGCTTTGGCAGATGTAATCATTACCCTCAGTGCATGCCCTTGCTAACCTCAGACCGTGACGGGGCGCGAACCCTCGACCTGACGCCTCAGACTCGCAGACGCTACCGCTTGAGCCACGGTGACTACATGGGAAACGTCTCTCTTTCATTTTCTTTTCTTTTATTAAGGATTTTCCATATCCTTTTTTATTCTCATCTCAATTTTTTTTTCAATTCTTTTGCACTGAACTCTGTAACTTCTAAATAAATTAAGAGGTTAAAGTCTTCGCCTATCTATCACCTTGCACGATTGAGCCATAGCCTGGAGTGTAGAAGAATATATAATAATATCTACACGACAGGAGCAACTTGGATGAAGTAGTTTCTGGTGAACAAGTGTTTTGATATGGCTACCTCCTTACAAGGAAAAAGAATTATTATTATTATTATTATTATTATTATTATTATTATTATTATTATTATTATTATAGTAGTCATCGTGGCTCAAGCGGTAGCGTCCGCGACTTTGAGGAGTCAGGTCGAGGGTTTGCGCCCCGTAACGGTCTGAGGCTAGCAAGGGCATGTACTCAGGGTAACGATTACATATGCCAAAACAAGTCCTTCGCAAGAAGGCAACCGTCCTAGCCCTTGCTTGAGAGGGGAGTCCGTGACGTAAAACCGGAACAACAACATTATTATTATTATTATTATTATTATTATTATTATTATTATTATTATTATTATTATTATTATTTTGAGAACTAGTATGGCCACCGTGGCTGAGTGTTAACGCTTATGACTTTGATTCCTCAGCTCTAGGGTTAGCGACTCTCCATAATCTGAGGTTAGAAAGGGCATTCATTCAGGGTAACGGCCACACTTACCAAAACCAAAGTCCTTCGCAAGGAAGCACCGTCCTAGCCCTTCGTAGAAAAAGGAGTCCGTGAGGTAAAGCTGACCACATTATTGTGAGAATTAGTAATGGATATTAGGATGAGGGAAAATTATATAACTCGACTGCACCATTACTTTTGTCACAGTTTGGTGCCACCTTAGTAGCTTTATTGAAGAGAGCTTTTACTTTGACATTTTTTGAAGGTTTTTGCAATGACACTGAAATTTCCCCTCTGATATAAAGTATTAACGAAACCATTAACTAGTATATTTAAGGATGTTAAAAAAAAAAAACTTTAGTAAAGTCTGAGATGAGCCTTGTTATTCTCTATATGTGAAGCTTTTTAAAACTATATATATATATATATATATATATATATATATATATATATATATATATATATATATATATATATATATATATATATATATATATATATATATATATATATATATATATATATATATATATATATATATATATTGGTGTACTTTGCCAGTATGAATGAAAATACAGTTATACATATATACACAAACTTTCATAAATCCACATTATATATATATATATATATATATATATATATATATATATAGTGTGTGTGTGTGTGTGTGTGTGTGTGTGTGTGTGTGTGTGTGTGTGTGTGTGTGTGTGTGTGTGTGTGTGTGTGTGTGTGTGTGTGTGTGTGTGTGTGTGTGTGTGTGTGTGTGTGTGTGTGTGTGTGTGTGTGTGTGTGTGTGTGTGTGTGATTACCTAATTGTGTTTACGGGAAAGAGCCCAAAGCTCGTATCTTCCCGTCTTCTCATCGGTTCCATTTTAGACTTGGTGATACTTATCATACCTGTCCTTAAAACTATGGATTGAGATAGCATTAACTACCTCCTCGCTTAGCCAATTCCAATTATCAACTACTCTTACACTGAAAAAGTATTTCCTTACATCCTGCAAACAAGTTTTCTTACGAAGCTTCAAACTATGACCTCTAGTTCTAGAGCCAGCCATATCAAAATATCCATCCCTATCCACTCTATCATAACCATGAAGGAATTTAAAGACTGTCACCATATCCCCCCGTGCGTGTGCATGCGTGTGTGTATGTGTGTGTGTGTGTGTACCGTCCCATTGTCACACGCACAAATGTATGCATCGCCTTGAAACATGTTTCACTCATTGGTTGAACTGTGTGGGAATGTTTTATAACTGTTTTATACTGCAAACGTCTAAGTTGTATCACGGAACTCACTAAAATGTAATATCATAAAAAGAGGGAAAATAGAGTTATTATGATCGTTAATAATTAAAAAAAAAACTTTTTTGACCTTTAAAAACTGGAAATACAACATGGTGAAGAACTAGATGACAGCTTTGTCTTGAGTCTCAGTCATTTCCTCGACTGCTTTTAGTGCTGTACAGAGGTTACTGGATGACTCAAACTCTTTGGCATTTGAGTAAATAAACCTTTATTTCCATTACAATACAATGGGTATTTGTCAGCCGAGGCAAGCCCCAACCCACCACTGTGGTGTCCAACCACAGCAGTACCTGCCAGGAAACAGCTTAAACTCTCGGTCTTGGACGGGAATCGATCTCTGGACCTTGTGAATGCGAACCCAGCGCGTTACCACTGTACTATGCCACTGTAGAATATGAGAGAAGATATACGAAGAGGTCTAAAAGGTTTTAAGACAATTGGAAATTGCCATTACCTCCCTCTTCTTCATCCAGACTATAAGTTCTTTCTATATAGAACTACAGATAAAAGTCCTGTAGCGATTGAGGAGCATGTGAAGACCTTCATTGCTGCCACTTTTTTTTTTTTAGATTCTCCACCCACGGATGGGTGGAACGGGTCATGGAGGACCCATAGGGCGGTCGCCAGTCGGCACAGGCCCCAACCCCCACTGTGGTGCCCAGCCACAGCAGTAACCTTCCCAGTAAACAGCTTAAACTCTCTTGCCTGGACGAGGTGCGATCCGTCGACCTTGCGAATGCGAGGCCAGCGCGTTACCACTGTACTAGCCAGGAGGCTTGCTGCCACCTAGCTCACTTCTTTCAGACCTTAGGCCGCTTTCACACCAAATTGGCACGTCCCACTTGCACGTCAGTTGAAAACAAACATCTGGAAATATATGAAACCTTTCACACATAAGTGGCGTGACACGTGCGACTTGTGTGCCACTCTGAGAGTGGCACACAAGTCGCACGTGGGACATGGGACGTGTAACGCCACTTCTGTGCAAAAGGTTTCATATATTTCCGGATGTTCGTTTTCAACTGGCGTGCCACGTGGCATACCACGTGCGACGTGCCACTTTGGTGTGAAAACAGCCTGCAGTTGTGGTAAGCCTGCTAGTTATTAGTGGATGTGGCGCCATATGCGAACTGCGCTCATACTATAATGATGTACCCTTATATTGCTTTGAGCCATGTAGTAGATTGGCCCAAGGCATCAACCGCCCGTTGCGATACTACAGCTGAAGGGTCTTGTGGACTGAAATGAGACTGTCCATGACAGTTCGATGTTAAGTCTTCCTTCAGTTACGGTTCTCTTTCTATGCCTACATCAACACCGAATATTCTTGGATATTCGTTGCACATGTCTTATTATCCCTTCACATCTGACAGGTCACAATACTCCCCCATCTCTGTTTCTCTTTATTTCTTCGTGCCCAGGTCCAATGAGGGTAGATTTTTTTTTTCTGGGTCCGTCCTGGTGTAAAAAAAAAAAAAAAGTAGAGTAAATAAGTTGAACTCTCCAAGGTGCTATTACAGCATCTTTTCATCGCTCTTAAAAGGTAAAATGAGTCACTTCCTTCGTGTGCTAGCCGCAGTCAGCTCAGCTGCCTCCGTGAGTGTAGCTATGTGATGTGTGTGGGATGAATAGTATACTAGATACCATGTTTGAGGGTGGTTTGGTTCGCCTCTCATTATTTTTTTTCTTTGTAGAAACAGTCGCTTCCAATTACATTAAAATGTCATTCATGTGTAAATATAGGTAAGAGTAAATTAAGATTTTTTTTTAAAAGTATTTACACATATCTTGGGGCTGACGGAAGATACGATGTGAAGCAGAGGATATTCAGTAATTTTTAAGGCAGTATATATATATATATATATATATATATATATATATATATATATATATATATATATATATATATATATATATATATATATATATATATATATATATATATATATATATATATATATATATATATATATATATATATATATATATATATATATATATATATATATATATATATATATATATATATAAATATATATATATATATATATATATATATATATATATATATATATATATATATATATATATATATATATATATTGTTCCGGTTTTACGTCACTGATTCTCTTTTCAACCAAGGGCTAGGACGGTTGCCTTCTTGCGAAGGACTTGTTTTGGCAGATGTAATCGTTACCCTGAGAGCATGCCCTTGCTATCCTCAGACCGTGACGGGGCGCGAACCCTCGACCTGACGCCTTGGAGTCGCGTATATATATATATATATATATAATATATATATATATATATATATATATATATATATATATATATATATATATATATATATATAACAACAACAACCGGAACAATATATATATATATATATATATATATATATATATATATATATATATATATATATATATATATATATATATATATATATATATATGAATCATTTTTTTACCCCGACCGGGACTCGAACCTAGGACTTATGATTACTAAGTCAAGGCGCTACCACTACACCACAGAAGGTTAAAAGGAACCCAACCTTATAGCTTATATCTGCTATACTTAGGAATGAACGCATTCTAACTGAATGCCAGTATGTTCATATTACAAATTCCCCAACCTCACTCGTGGCTTCATTTTAGCATTTAATTCAATTCCCAATCTCATTCGGGCCATGAAATTATCAAATAAGCACATTACATATGTGAAAACATGAATCATTTTTTACCCCGACCGGGACTCGAACCTAGGACTTATGATTACTAAAGGCGCTACCACTACACCACAGAAGGTTAAAAGGAACCCAACCTTATAGCTTATATCTGCTATACTTAGGAATGAACGCATTCTAACTGAATGCCAGTATGTTCATATTACAGATTCCCCAACCTCACTCGTGGCTTCATTTTAGCATTTAATTCAATTCCCAATCTCATTCGGGCCATGAAATTATCAAATAAGCACATTACATATGTGAAAACGTGAATAATTTTTTACCCCGACCGGGACTCGAACCTAGGACTTATGATTACTAAGTCAAGGCGGTACCACTACACCACAGAAGGTTAAAAGGAACCCAACCTTATAGCTTATATCTGCTATACTTAGGAATGAACGCATTCTAACTGAATGCCAGTATGTTCATATTACAGATTCCCCAACCTCACTCGTGGCTTCATTTTAGCATTTAATTCAATTCCCAATCTCATTCGGGCCATGAAATTATCAAATAAGCACATTACATATGTGAAAACATGAATCATTTTTTACCCCGACCGGGACTCGAACCTAGGACTAATGATTACTAAGTCAAGGCGGTACCACTACACCACAGAAGGTTAAAAGGAACCCAACCTTATAGCTTATATCTGCTATACTTAGGAATGAACGCATTCTAACTGAATGCCAGTATGTTCATATTACAGATTCCCCAACCTCACTCGTGGCTTCATTTTTGCATTTAATTCAATTCCCAATCTCATTCGGGCCATGAAATTATCAAATAAGCACAGTACATATGTGAAAACATTAATCATTTTTTACCCCGACCGGGACTCGAACCAAGGACTTATGATTACTAAGTCAAGGCTCTACCACTACACCACAGAAGGTTAAAAGGAACCCAACCTTATAGCTTATATCTGCTATACTTAGGAATGAACGCATTCTAACTGAATGCCAGTATGTTCATATTACAGATTCCCCAACCTCACTCGTGGCTTCATTTTAGCATTTAATTCAATTCCCAATCTCATTCGGGCCATGAAATTATCAAATAAGCACATTACATATGAGAAAACATGAATCATTTTTTACCCCGACCGGGACTCGAACCTAGGACTTACGATTACTAAGTCAAGGCGCTACCACTACACCACAAAAGGTTAAAAGGAACCCAACCTTATAGCTTATATCTGCTATACTTAGGAATGAACGCATTCTAACTGAATGCCAGTATGTTCATATTACAGATTCCCCAACCTCACTCGTGGCTTCATTTTAGCACTTAATTCAATTCCCAATCTAGCACATTACATATGTGAAAACATGAATCATTTTTTACCCCGACCGGGACTCGAACCTAGGACTTATGATTACTAAGTCAAGGCGCTACCACTACACCACAGAAGGTTAAAAGGAACCCAACCTTATAGCTTATATCTGCTATACTTAGGAATGAACGCATTCTAACTGAATGCCAGTATGTTCATATTACAGATTCCCCAACCTCACTCGTGGCTTCATTTTAGCATTTAATTCAATTCATGTTTTCACATATGTAATGTACTTATTTGATAATTTCATGGCCCGAATGAGATTGGGAATTGAATTAAATGCTAAAATGAAGCCACGAGTGAGGTTGGGGAATCTGTAATATGAACATACTGGCATTCAGTTAGAATGCGTTCATTCCTAAGTATAGCAGATATAAGCTATAAGGTTGGGTTCCTTTTAACCTTCTGTGGTGTAGTGGTAGCGCCTTGACTTAGTAATCATAAGTCCTAGGTTCGAGTCCCGGTCGGGGTAAAAAATGATTCATGTTTTCACATATGTAATGTGCTTATTTGATATATATATATATATATATATATATATATATATATATATATATATATATATATATATATATATATATATATATATATATATATTTGTATGTGTGTGTGTGTGTACCATGGTGTATTATGAGTAAATGTAATATCCTCTTTGATATTAAATAAATAAATAAAACCAAATTTATGGAACCAAAGTACGAGCAATCGTAAGCTTGGAAATATTCAGGCTGTGCTGCTCCCCAAACGAATTCATTTATAACATTTTTTTTATGTGATTGATAAAAATATTCCAGTTTCAGCGAATATCGGAAGAGTGATTAAATTTAATAAACATCACACACACAGGCACGCACACGCACAAACGAACACACTCGCGCACACACACACAAACAAACACCCATATGTGTGTGTTTGTTTGTGTGTGTGCGTCCCTGTGTGTGTGATGCTTTTTTTAAATTTAATTACTCTCTCTATCTTTCCGATATTCCCTGAAACTGGAATATTTTTATCAGTCACATAAAAAAAAATAATGATGTTTCTTAACTCCGTTGTTCGTACTTTGGTTCCATAAATTAGGTTTTATTGATTTCTTACGTTTTTTTTTTTATTTCTGTTTCATATATTGCAAAATACGTGGGAATGAATCAAGAAATTTGTACATTGGCAGAACATGAATGTAACAAGTTTTTTTTTATGATTGTGACAACCAGAATTCGGGAAAAAATAAAACAAAAACTAAAGCTGCTCTCATCGGGTAAGGGTACGGAGAAAGCATAAAATAAAGAGAAAAAGAGATGGGGAGTATTGTGACTTGTTAGATGTGAAGGGATAAGTAGAGTTATGCAATTAATATTTAAGAATATCTGTATTCTCCGTGGCTAAATGGTAGCGTCAGCGACTCTGTGTCGGCAGGTCGAGGGTTCGTGCCCCGTCACGGACTGAGGTTAGTAAGGGCATACACTCAGGGTAACGATTACATATGCCAAAACAAGTCCTTCGCAAGAAGGCAACCGTCCTAGCCCTTAGTAGAAAAGGGAGTTCGAGACGTAAAACCGAATCATCATCAATCATTCAAGAATATTCGGTATTGATGTAAGCATTGAAAAAGAACCATAACATCGAACTGTCCTGAACAGTTTCTTTTTTAGTGTGACACCGGGACAGGCAGAAACTGCCCTCATCAACAAAGGCCCGGGCACGAGAAAATACCAAGACGAAGGAAAAGAAAAAGGTTAAGGGCAATGCAGAGATGAGGTAATGTCACACAAAGGAAAACGACAGACAGAAAAAACAGTCAAAGTAAAGAGGACCCAGAGATATGGAGGACTAGGCTCTGAGATGACGATAGATATGCTTTTTGAAGGATGAAAGGTCAAAAGAATTAGGAAAGACAGAAGGAGGAAGAGAGTTCCAGAGTCTGGAGGTAGATGGGAAGAAGCAGTCGCTGCACCGACCAATCCGCGAGCTACAAATCTCCACACAGTACCTGTGAGATGAGGCCGCTTGGCGAGTGTTACGCGGCCTCGGCAGTGGAGGAGAGATGCAACTCGCCAACTCATCAGAGCAGCGATGGAAGTAGTAGCGATAACCTTCAACTGTAATATCGCAAAGGACCGCTGTTACTCATTTTGTACTTGATTACAGGTCATCTGCCTTTGGAAAGTTTGGCTTGTACAGATTTTTCTGTATTCGCTCTTACGTAGTTTTCCTATTCTCCATCACCAACACTTGTTCTCTTCATCCCATCTTCTTAGCCTTGTCTCCAACAAAATTCGAAAATATTCTCAATTATAACAACAACAACAACAACATTTTTCCTCGTGTTTTATTGTAAATGTTTATTAGTTTCTTAGCATTTGAAGCAAGAATTATATATATATATATATATATATATATATATATATATATATATATATATATATATATATATATATATATATATATATATATATATATATATATATATATATAAAGCGTAAAATGACTCAATTAGAGAAATTTAATTAATTCGAATTCTTTTAAAGATCAGGTTTCATCGAGCAGAGTATGGCATTTACTTTAAATACATATTTTCAAAACTTACAAAACTATTAAATATTTAGATTTCGAAATTCATCATCACTAGTAGTAGTAGTAGTTGTAGTAGTAGTAGTAGTAGTAGTAATAATAATAATAATAATAATGATAATAATAATAATAATATTATTATTATTATTATTAATAATAATAATAATAATAATGATAATAATAATAATAATAATAATAATAATAATAATAATAATAATTCTTCTTCTTCTTGCTCTATTTGCGTTCCCATTTTCATATGGGGTCGCATCTCTTCACTAGTCGTCTCCACTGGTTCCGGTCCATCACTTGCTCCTCCCCCAGCTGTCTCTCTCTGAGATCCTCCTTCAGTCGGTCCTTCCACCGTAGTTTAGGTCTTCCTCGTCTACGTCTGCCCTCCACGTCCATCTCCATCACTCTCACCCCCACGTAGTCTTCTTCTCTCCTCTTCACATGACTGAACCACTGTAATCTCCTCTCCTGTGCTTTCGCCGACGCCTCCACCACCTTCACTGTACCTCTGATCCGGTCATTTCGTATCCTGTCCTCCCTCGTCACCCCACACATCCACCTCAGCATTCTCATTTCTGCGACATCTATCTTCCTTTCTTGAACCTTTTTCACCGGCCACGTCTCCGCTCCGTACAGCAACGCTGGTCTCACAACTGACTTGTACACATTTCCTTTCACTCTAGCACTGATTTTCTTGTCACATAGCACCCCTGATGTTCTCCTCCAGCTGTTCCACGCTACCTGGATCCTATGATCAATCTCTCTCTCTAGGTCTCCATCCTTCGTTACGTAGGAGCCGAGGTATTTGAAGGCGTCCGCCTTTGGGAGCTTGTGGTCTTGCATGAACAGGTCGCCTCCTTGTGTCACATTGCACTCCAGGTACTCCGTTTTCTGTCTGCTCACCTTCAGTCCGTAATCCTCCAGCAAACCCCTCCATAGCTCCAACCTCTCTTGCAATTCTTCATGGCTCTCGGAGACCAAAACAATATCGTCTGCAAAGAGCATGCTCCATGGTGCCTCCTTTGTCACTTCCTCCACCATCACATCCATGAGAAGGTTAAATAGATAGGGGCTAAGAGCTGATCCCTGATGGAGTCCAACTTTCACCTGAAAAGGCTCTGTAGTGCCAACTGTACTTCTTACTCTTGTTGTGGCTTCCCTGTATATGTCCTGAACTATCTTGACATTCTTCTCCTTCACTCCCTTCGACCTCATACTCCTCCACACCTCGCTTCTCGGGACCCGATCATAAGCTTTTTCCAGGTCAATAAACGCCATGTACAGCCCTCTTTGCTTATCTCGATATTTTTCCATTGTCTGCCTCATTGCGAATACTGCATCCATTGTTCCTCGACCTTTCATAAAACCAAACTGCTCACTACAAACTTCTGTCTCCTCCCTCAGCCTTTTATCCAACACTCTTTCCAGCAGTTTCATAGTGTGAGATGTTAGCTTAATTTCTCTATAGTTGTTGCAACTCTGGATGTCTCCCTTTTCTTTGAAAATCGGTACCATTATACTATCTCTCCACTCGTTCGGGATAGTCTCTTCCTTCATCACCATGTTCAGGAACTATGTCAGCACCCGTATCCCTTCTTCGCCCAAACTCTTCCATACCTCTGCAGGAATCTGGTCTGGCCCTACTGACTTTCCATTTTTCATCTTCAACGCTTCTCTGACTTCCGCCTCACTCACAGGGTCTACCTCTCCCTCCATTCCCACTCCTTCACCTCTTCGTATTCTTGGATTTTCCTGATTTAGATGTTCTTCGTAGTAGTCCCTCCACCGCATTTTAATCATGTCGGGGTCAGTAAGCACTCTTCCGTTCTTATCCTTGATTTGCTTTATTGATGTAAGGTCCTTTGTCGATCTGTTCCTTTCTTTTGCTAACTTATAGATTCTCTTCTGTCCCTCCTTTGTTTCAAGGTTCTCATACATATCCTGCAGTGCTGCTGCACGCGCCTGTGCTACAGCCCTCTTCGCCTCCTTATTTGCATCTTTCAACATAGCTTTACGCTCCTCTGTTCTTTCCATGTTGTAAGCTTTCTTCATCTCTTTCTTCTTTTCTATCTTCTCTTTGCAATTTGAGGACCACCACCAAGACTCTTTTCCGTTTCTCGGCTTCTTTCCAGATGACTTTCCGAGGACTTCCTCTGCCGTACTCCTGATCACTTCACTGTTCCTTTTCCACCACTGATCCACCTCCTCCGCCTCTTCTATCCTTTGTAGTGCTTTCCTCTTGAACTCCTGCCGCACCACCTCATCCTTGAGTTTCCACCACTTGATCCTAGGTTCTCCCCTCTCGACTCCGGTCC
The DNA here is from genome assembly GCA_037179515.1 of Halocaridina rubra. NCBI lineage: Eukaryota > Metazoa > Arthropoda > Malacostraca > Decapoda > Atyidae > Halocaridina > Halocaridina rubra. The sequence goes on from JAXCGZ010001140.1 coordinate 14,478, forward strand.
TTCGCGTCCTTACAACCAGCTTCGCCACAACTGGGCTGTGCTGCGCTCCCACACTCTCTCCTTGTAGTACTTTGCAGTCTTCCACTTCTCGGATGTTTTCTCTTCGATACAGGAGGAAGTCGATTTGACTCTCTCTGGGACCACTTCTGTATGTCCGGTAATAATAATAATAATAATAATAAGAACAACAACAACAGTAACAACTATGAGAAAGAATTTCACACTTTTATTCCCATCAAGTCGTAGCAACTGACTAAGAGGGATAGGGGAGAAGAGGGCTGGTTATCCCATTGTTTTTTTTTTCTATACCGCAGACCACCTGATTAAATATGGGAGATGTGCAGGTTATGATATAACCCTAGTGCTTCCCTCTTTTTTTTTGTTCAGGTGTGGCCGATCTTTTGGTTATAGTGGGATATTATTATTATTATTATTGTTATTATTATTATTATTATTATTATTATTATTATTATTATTACTTCTCTGTGTCCACCTCCGTTCCTGAGGACTTAATGTGGCACAAAACGGCACACACACACACACACACACACACACACCACACACACACACACACACACACACACACGCGCGCGTATTAAAACGGTTGTATATTGGAGATTATATATATAATATATATATATATATATATATATATATATATATATATATATATATATATATATATGTATTCTTTTTCTCCAGTACTTGAAAATTATGCATATTACACATGTATGTATGTGATACTTGATGTGCATGCACGCGCATGCCTGGCACGCCCAACAGTGCCTTAGGATTATAGCATTAGCTCTTACAGTGCCACACTTTGAGTCTGATTACTGTTAATCCAGTATAAAGCATCTCTTTGGCCAGTCTCCTTGATCAGGGGTTACGACTCCTGGAGTTTTCCAAACTCGGAGGCGATGCTAATGAAGTCAAGTGAACCCCTCCCCCGGCTGCTGACGCTTCTTAAGGAAGCAACACACACACACACACACACACACACACACACACACACACACACACACACACACACACACACACACACACACACACAATCCATAGTTTTAAGGACAGGTATGATAAGTATCACTAAGTCTAAAATGGAACCGATGAGGAGACGGGAAGATACGAGCTTTGGGCTCTTTCCCGTAAACACAATTAGGTAATCACAATTAGGTAATCACACACACACACACACACTATGGATTGTTAGATGTATACGACTGTTCAGGACAGTTCGATTTTAAGTCTTCCTTCAGTTACGGTTCTTTTTCTGTTCCCACATCAACACCGAATATTCTTCGTTATACATCTCTTAGTATCCCTTCATATTTGACAAGTCACAGCACTCCCCATCAGTTTTTCTTTGCTCTTATTCTCATCGTTATTTGGTCTTCATTTCTTTGACTAGTCTTTCAGCGTTGTCTCTATTTCTTACCATTCACTTATTTCTGCATAGTCCTTAAGCTGCTACTTTTTCTTAATATATATATATATATATATATATATATATATATATATATATATATATATATATATATATATATATATATATATATATATAGATAGATAGATAGATATATATATATATATATAATACCTGAGCTTGGAAGTCCATTGATATGTGATACCTTTTAAAGAAAAGTTTAATGAGTGTCTAAACTATATCTATTATTTCATCTCTATTGGAGAATGTGCGTAGTGTTAGGCCGCTTTCACACCAAAGTGGCAAGTGACACATGGGATGTGTCACGTCACTTCCGTGTGAAAGGTTTCATATACTTCCGGATGTTCGTTTTCAACGGGCGTGCCACGTGGCATGACACGTGCGACGTGCCACTTTGGTGTGAAAGCGGCCTAACACTATGCACATTCGCAAGTCGCACATGGGACGTGTCACACCACTTCTGTGTGAAAGTTTTCATATACTTCCGAATGTTCGTTTTCAGCAGGCGTGCCACGTGGCATGCCACGTGCGACGTGCCACTTTGGTGTGAAAGCGGCCTAAAAAGAGCGAGTCGCATTCTCTTGCGTGTGACGACCCTCATGCACGGTCATGAACGCACATCCATCCCACAGTGTCTGGCAGCTATGCAGACACAACACACATGCGTGGGTCAACGAACACTCTCACTTTCCATACACTCATCCCTCTCCTCCTCCGCCACTCTCTTCTTCCTCTTCCTCTTCCTCCTACTATTCTCCTCCTCCCCTCCGTTCTGCCTTTCCTCTCCTATGCCTATCATTTGTTGTGTTATTGTTTTATTTATTGTAGTCTCCGTGGCAAAATGGTAGCGTCTGCGACTCTCAGGCGGCAGGTCGAGGGTTCGCGCCCCGTCACGGACTGAGGTTAGTAAGGGCATGCACTCAGAGTAACGATTACATCTGCCAAAACAAGTTCTTCGTAAGAAGGCAACCGTCCTAGCCCTTGGTAGAAAAGGGAGTCCGTGACGTAAAACCGGAACAACAAACAATTGTCTTATTTATTACTTTATCTCTTCTTTCAGTCTTCCCTTTTTTTTATTGTTTATTAGTCTCTTATTTATGCCTTGTCATAAAGCTTCCACTTTTCCTTCTCACTGTGTTTCTGGTGCCTGGGCCCGACAAGGATTGCTGCGTATTGTCTAAATTGATATTTACACCAGCTTTGTTGTGGAATAGAAGCTTGCTCTTCCATATTCTTACTGGTGGTAAGTTGCTAGGGGTCAGTCTCCTCTTTGAATCAACTTTATAACGAAGTGTAACCTTGCCACGTTTATTAGTATGATTATTATTATTATTATTATTATTATTATTATTATTATTATTATTATTATTATTATCACGTAGCATTAATGGTAGTAATAGTAGTAGTAGTAATAGTAGTAGTAGTAGTAGCAGTGTAGGTGCTTGTGTTTGTGTGATTAACCACTGGATTCTCAAGTGCTTTAGCTAAGTCCTCAGAGAACACTGAAAGAAGTTGCAACAACTGTAGCTTGGATGCTGATATTAATCATTAGGTTTTTCAGTCGACACCCGGATTTTTTTGTCTTATGAAGATTTATTTATGGCTCTTTGACATTTCTGCAATTATGATATTGGTGATTGATGCGGCAAGTATCTTATGGGTTTAGGAGAACTATGTAAGAATCCATACTTCAAACAACTTGACTACAGTTCCGGTTTTACGTCACGGACTCCCTTTTCTACCAAGGGCTAGGACGGTTGCCTTCTTGCGAAGGACTTGTTTTGGCAAATGTAATCGTTGCCCTGAGTGCATGCCCTTGCTAACCTCAGACCGTGACGGGGCGCGAACCCTCGACCTGACGCCTCAGAGTCGACACACACACACACGCCCCACACACACACACACACACACACACACACATACACACACGAGACATATCCCCTCCCCAAGAAATTAATCTAAAACACATCATTAGTATGCTAAGATATATCTCTTGTATACCTTCTGTGGAGCAATTGGTAGCGCTTTAACTTGCTGATGATATAGGTTCGAATCCCGGTAGGGGCAAAAATATATTTTGTTGTCACATATGATAATGTTTTTTTAATAATTGTAAGTGTATATATAACAGGGATTTGAATAGAATGCAAATACAACCAGCGAGTGATGTTGGAAAGAGAGAATAAAATGAACATTGATATTGAGTAGGGTGCATTCATGCCCTAGCTCCATCAGTTAGCTGAGAGGTTTTTCTTTTCCTTTATATCTTCGGTGGTAAATTTGGTAGTGCCTTAGCACACTGATGTATATATATATATATATATATATATATATATATATATATATATATATATATATATATATATATATATATATATATATATATATATATATATATGAACCATATTTTGCCCCTGGCCGAGATGCAAACCTGGGACACATCATTAGTTTGCCAAGGCACTAGTGAGATTGGGAAGAAACTGTAAAATGAACAGAAGAACTTTCAGTAGAATGCGTTCATACCCTAGCTTAGCGGTTAGATGAGAGGTTTGTTTCTTCTTTAAGACCTTCGGTGGCGAAGTTGATAGTGCCTCGGCACACTGATGATGTGTCCTAGGTTTGAATCCCTAACAGTGGAAATATATGTTTCATGTTTTCACATGATAATGTATTTATTTGATATAGGGTCTTTCGGACTTAAATAGGACTGCCCTGGACAGTTCGATATTAAGTCCTCCTTCAGTTACGGTTCTTTTCTAAGCCTACTTCGACACCGAATATTCTTGGATATTCGTCACGCATCTCTAATAATCCCTTCACATCTGACAAGTCACTACACTCCCATCTCTTTTACTTTTTATGTTTTCATCGTGCTCGGGCCCGGTGAGGGCAGTTTTTTCTGGGGGGGGGGGGCGTCCTGGTGTCATTATCATAAAAAAAACATGGAGGGTTATTTGCGCTCAAGGAGGCAGTAGTCACCGTGGCTCAAGCGGTAGCGTCCGCGACTTTGAGGCGTCAGGTAGAGGGTTCGTGCCCCGTCACGGTCTGAGGTTAGCAAGGACAAGCACTCAGGGTAACGATTACATCTGCCAAAACAAGTCCTTCGCAAGAAGGCAACCCTCCTAGCCCTTGGTAGAAAAGGGAGTCCGTGACGTAAAACCGGAACATCTGTGTTCAAAGAGGCAAAGGTGGGTTGGTCAGAAACGGAGGTTCTTGACTCTCAAAGCCCGTGATGTTAGCGTCCGTCCGTTGGGGGATGGATGGTGAGGGTGGGATAAATGTGAGTTGGGGCAACGGGAAGAGAGAGAGAGAGAGAGAGAGAGAGAGAGAGAGAGAGAGAGATATGCAGTAAGTAGTTTGCTAACATGGAGCCCAAGATGAAGAGAGAGAGAGAGAGAGAGAGAGAGATGCAGTAAGTAGTTTGCTAACATGGAGCCCAAGATGGAGAGAGAGAGAGAGAGAGAGAGAGAGAGAGAGAGAGAGAGAGCAAATTAAAATAAAATAAAATAAAAAACTTTATTTCCAATATACATTGGTTATTCACATAAAATTATTATATATACAACGTATAAAATACATGCAGAATTATTCAATACTAAAAGCCAGTTCCGGGGCCAAGCACATCAGCAACATTTAAAGGACTAACCAACATTAAAATCTCCAAAGAGAAAACATTTAAGCAATTTTAAAATCATCACAACATAATTAAAATTTACAGCAAACTTTTTAAAACCAAATACGAAACATACATAGCATAAAAATACATAAAAACAAAAAAATGATGACAAGTGGATTCTTTAAAATGCAACTTAAAAATTTACGTAAATAAATATCATCAAATCTTTAAAAATAACTCACTAAAGCACTAGAATCTAAAATAATAAAACACGCTAAAACTATATAAGACTAACATACACACTCACCACACAACAACACACGAATATAAAAACACCTCCAACAAACATGCACCTACTCGGGCATTCTCACACTTTATTTCCAACATACATTGGGTATTCAAATATGGGTGTACTATTAAAATTTACAAGTAAAATCTTCCTTTAAGAGTAACTTCTTAAGATTATATTTAAAAGTATACACTGAACCAGCATTTTTTAGTTCTCTGGGAAGCTGATTATATAAATGAGGTCCATGAATGTTTATATCTCTTGAGCCAATATCAGTTTTAGACCTTCGTACTAATAAATCTTCCCCTTGACGGGTAGTTAACCCGGTAACTGAGCTTACTGTAGAAAAATTATACAAGCAATCAGGAATATTGTTTCTTAGTATATTAAAAACAAAGGTACATATATCAAAAACATATTTATCTCTAATCTTTATCCATTCTAGATCTTTTAAAACAGGAGAGATGTGCTCGTATTTTCTTACATTGCCAACAGCCACTCGTGCTGCAAAGTTTTGTAACTTTTGTATTCTTTGTAATTGAGTCTTATTTGTACATCCCCAAACTTTGAGACAGTAATTAATTAAACTCATAGCTAAGGACTGGACAATTATTATACGAGTTGATGTTTCAAATGAGTCTTTTACCCTATTTAGATATATTAGAGTACCCATTACTTTTTTATAAATTTCATCTATATGCATTTCAAAATTCATGTAACGGTCAAAATAGACACCTAGGTTCTTTACCGAGTTCATTGGCTTAATGATATTACCGTTAAAATTTATATGAAGATTGTCATCAACTTCTGATAATAATTGTCTGGATCCGATAAGAATAGATTGGGTTTTAGTTTCATTAAGTAACAGACCATTTTTTAGAAAGTAACGTTTAGCCATATACAAAATTTCTTCTGCTCTACGAATAATATTTTCTAAATCATTAATTTCTCCTTCAATTAAGATTTGAGTATCGTCAGCATATTGAATGACATAACAGTTAGGTAAATATTTTACTAGATCGTTTACATATATTAGAAAAAGTATAGGTCCTAGGATCGATCCCTGAGGGACCCCAAACAATACCTTCTTGCGACTTGAGACTACATGTTTTATTCTGACTGACTGGTAGCGGTTTTTTAAATAGTTCTCGAACCAGCTTGGGTCAATGTTCATTTTTTTGCATTTTTCTAATAGAATGGTATGGTGTACACTATCAAAAGCTTTAGAAAGATCGAGTAGTAGTAGCAATGATATTTTCTTATTATCTATATTTTTGTATATTTCATCTGATATTTTCAATAAGGCAGTTTCAGTTGATAATTTTGGCCTGAAACCGTGTTGACTTTTTGCAATAAGTTTATTTTTTTCAAGAAACTCACTTAACTGATTTGCAACAATCTTTTCAAGTATCTTTGATAAAATTGGTAGTAAAGAGATTGGTCTATAGTTAGAGACGTCGTCAGGATTTCCATTTTTAAAACCAGGAATTACATGGGGATTTTTCCATAAATCTGGGTAGATATTGGTAACTATGGAAGTATTGATTATTACCGTCAGATAATAAGCTATTACAAATAATGAATCTCTAATAATACGAAAACAAATTCCATCTGATCCATATGCATTAGAGTCTTTCAGATTTTTTATTACTAAGATTACTGTATTGCAATCTACTGTAGTAGGGTTAAAGACATCATTACTTCTATTGAATGCACTATGTTCTTGAAGATTAACATTATTATTATTATTACTACCATCATCACTATTATCATTACCATTACTACCACCATCATTATTATTTACACCATTATCAACATTTCTATTATTATTACTACTACCATCATCATTATTATTACCACCATTACTATTATTGATTTCATTTATTATTTCTTTTTTTGTTTTTTCAAAGTTTTTTTTCCCCACTTCAGCGAAAAAATTATTGAACTCTTCTGCTTTAGCACTTACATCTACCTCATCGGGTATAATTGATATGTTACTACTTTTATTACAGTTATTGGAAAGCATGGTTTTAGCAATTTTCCATGTATCAGAGATATTGCCTTTAGCGTTTTGAAATTCATTTTTGTAATACTGTTTCTTACTGTTACTTAATAATGATTTTACTTGTTTCTTATGCTCTGTAAACTTTTCTCTTAAAGGGATATTATCTCTTTGTAGTTTTACTTCATTTTGTAGTTTGTCTCTTTCTTTCATAATGTTTTTTATGTCATCTGTTATCCAAGGAGCGGGGGGACGAAATATTTCTCTTGTCACGAGTGGTGCACATCGATCTATACATGATGATAAGACACTGGTTAAAATATTTACTTGTGTATTAATATTATCGGTATATAGAATTTCATTTAATTTATGTACTTCATTCATAAGTAAACTACAAAGTAATTCTTGTGAATAATTTCTTAAGCATCTGAATGTTTTAAAGATTGGTTGTCTCTTTGGTTTGCGAATATTTAGGGACGTTACAATTTCCTCGTGGTCTGCTATAGGGCTTGGCATTACGTCACACTTAGTTATCATATGTTTGGAGTTTGTTATTACTAGATCGATTTGGGAAACTGAAGTGGGAGTGATTCTAGTTGGTTTATTTATAATCTGTTCTAGATTTAAATTCTTAATAAGTCTACTCATTTTATTTTCTCTTTTTAGTTGATCATCATTAAAATCGCCATATATAAAAACTGGTTTGTTTTTTAAAATTATCTCCTTAACAAGAAGTAAAATTCGCGGTATTAAAATTGAACACAATAAAGCCATAAAATTCAACCAATAACATAAAAGCGTAAAATTACAGAAGTACATGGTTCAGAAATAAAATGAATCGTCAACACCTTATTAAAACTAAGGTAGGATGTACGTTTAAATTAATGTACGGTAGTCTAAAACATTTCTTTTATTTATTTAAGAGATAAGTTTTTAGTTTTTCCTTAAATATATGTAACGAAGGCGATTTGTTTATGTTTTCTGGAATACTGTTATATATTGTTGGTGCTTTGACTAATATATTTCGAGCTCCCATATCCGTTTTAGTCCTCTGAATAAAAAGATTATTTGATTGACTTGCATTTCTAGTTATCGTGTTCCCCACCGTTGGTAAAACGAAAAGCCATTTAGGCAACAAATTGTTACAAATTTTATATGCAAAAACACATCTATCAAAAGTAATTTTGCAACTCATGTTCAGCCATTTAAGTTCGCCAAGAATAGGTGTTACGTGATCATATTTTCTAGCTCCACCGAAAGCTACTTTGGCGGCAAAATTTTCTAATTTCTGTACTCTTTCCACGTTGTTTGGTTGTTACACCCCAGACTTTTAAACAATAATTAATGATGCTCAAAACCAACGACTGTACAGCTGTTACACGTGTTGTTTTATCAAAGCTATTCTTGATCCTGTTCAAAAACATAAGTATACCTCTAATTTTACTTTATATATGATTAATATGAACATCAAATAGCATATATTGATCCATAAAAACTCCAAGATTTTTTACTGATTTCGATGGTATGATAGCAGTGTTACCAAAATTTATTACGGTGTTAGGTGGTATAAGTGAGACAAGTTGTCATGACCCAACAAACATGCATTGCGTTTTATTTTCGTTTACATTTAGTCCGTTCATCTGAAAATATGTTTTTGCTTCCTTAAGGGCTAACTGTGCTCTGTTTATTAAATCGTTTAGTTCACTTACTTTGCCTGATAAAATAGTCTGCGAGTCATCAGCATATTGTACCAAAAAGTAATTTCTTAAAGTCTCATGAATGTCATTAATATAAATTAGAAATAAAATCGGACCTTAAATTGAACCATGAGGCACACCATATTTTACTGCTCTTGGAGATGAAACAACAGAACCTAACCTAACAGACTGAACTCTATTGCTCAAATAACTCTCAAACCATCGCCTATCTATCTTTAGCTGGTAATATTTTTCTAAGAGAACATTATGAGAAACACTGTCAAATGCTTTAGATAGATCTAACAGTAAAATTAAAGATATCTTTTGATTTTCAATATTATCATAAATATGTTGATTTACTTTTAGTAGTGCCGTTTCAGTTGACAAGTTTGGTCGTAAACCATGTTGGCTATCCGTTAATGAGCTTTTACTTTCGAGAAACATTACTAGCTGCAATACAACTACCTTTTCTAAGATTTTCGAGAGAATGGGGAGCAAAGAAATAGGACGGTAATTACGTCTTTCACATCACCAGCTCTAAAAAATGGCACTACGTGTGGATGCTACCATGGCTCAGGATATATAAAGGTAACGATTGAGGTATTAATAATAACAATTATATAAAATGTTAAGACTGGGAGGGAATCTTTCAAGTATTTTAAAGTAATACCGTCTGATCCAGAGAGAGAGAGAGAGAGAGAGAGAGAGAGAGAGAGAGAGAGAGAGAGAGAGAGAGAGAGAGAGAGAGAGAGAGAGAGAGAGAGAGAGAGAGATGCAGTTAGTAGTTTGCTAACGTGGAAGCCCAAGATGGAGAGAGAGAGAGAAGAGAGAGAGAGAGAGAGAGAGAGAGAGAGAGAGAGAGAGAGAGAGAGAGAGAGAGACTGGTGGGTTTGCGTTGATGTGTTTAGTGCTGACCGAGACCCACTAAGATGACCTCGACTGGCTTGACCCTGACCTAGTGAGAGTCTCATCTCATGATGATTAACCTTACTCTCGGTCACGGTCAAGTGCCGTTGGTCGGTCTCAGCCACTCACCACTTCCCCTCAGTCACTCCCGGTGCCATCGTGGGCTCCGCGTTAGTAACTACTTACTGCATCTCTCTCTCTCTCTCTCTCTCTCTCCTCTCTCTCTCTCTCTCTCTCTCTCTCTCTCTCTGTTTTATTTTTTATTTATTTTTTAACCGAATAATAAATGTAAAATGAGACATTTTCGAAACAAACATCGACCCCACATAAACGTGGGAAAAGATGAAGAAGGGTTTTTCATTGTAAACATCATTATCAGATGTTTGGCATAATATGTTTGGTATCTCTGTACGAAAATGCAATTGTCGAGAGCGTATCACGATTTTTTCCCGGTGTTACGTCACGGACTCCCTTTTCTACTAAGGGCTAGGACGATTTCCTTCTTGCGAAGGACTTGTTTTGGCAGATGTAATCGTTGCCCTGAGTGCATGCCCTTGCTAACCTCAGACCGTGACGGGGCGCGAACCCTCGACCTGACGCCTTAGAGTCGAGGACGCTACCGCTTGAGCCACGGTGACTACAAAAGTAATACTCAGATTTATTAACTAAATATTGGAGTTTGAAAAATAGTTACATTAATATGAATGGAACTTGCAAGAATCTCATTCAGGTTTATTTCTTTAAACAACTTAAACACGATTGTTATATTTGTTATAAACTAATATAAAAATGGGATTAAAACCCAAAGGCTTTTGTTTATGTAGTGATGCTACCTTTTGCATGAGAGTTCTTAAGAAGTGTCGTCATGGCTGAAACTGTTAGGACGCTTTCACACAGAAGTGGCGTGACACGTCACGCCACTTCTGTGTGAAAGATTTCTTATATTTCCCGATGTTCGTTTTCAACTGGCGTGCCACGTGGCATGCCACTTGCGAAGTGCCACTTTGGTGTGAAAGCGGCCTTATATGATGGCCAACTAGAAGCTGTTCTTGTTAAAGAAATACACCTCTTTTTATACTATCAGATAGCTCAGATTTAGTTGATTTGTTTTTGAAAGCATTAATATAATAATAATAATAATAGTAATAATAATAATAATAATGATAATAATGATAATGATATGTAAAATCCACTGTTGGATGAAACTGATGGCAGAATTGAATCCCTCTCTGAAATGTAAATATATTGTATTAATAGTATTTCTAAACTGTTGTACTTGACTAAGTGCATTCCCAAGGCTTATGTTTGCAATTCCCAATATATATATATATATATATATATATATATATATATATATATATATATATATATATATATATATATATATATATAGTACTAAAGAAAGGAAATCTGTGTACACTTAATATATGGAAATAGCATCAGAGAGGACTGCAAAACAAACACTATGCTGCGAATATCCCTGTTGAAGAGAGTATAAAGAGGAGCAT
>JAXCGZ010001141.1:5000-25902 GCA_037179515.1 Halocaridina rubra
TAATCGCACAACAATAAATATTTTTGTGCAGATATTTGTAAAAAATTTACATATGAGGCTAAAAATACAAAAGCACTGCACCTTTTTGAAGCTCTCTTTTCAACTATAATTGACATGTAGGGAACTTTAGTTTCTCAGAACAATTCTTATTAGAATTAGATGTTTAAAAAATCCACTGTATAACCAAAATTAACCAAACCTGTAAAAATGATACAGACTTTATAAAAATGGTCATGATACCATATTGTACTATTATATCCCATTATTTCAAATCTCAAGATATGAACTTTGTTTGCTTGAGAATTTCAGCAAAAATTAGAACAACAATATCTTTCACTATAATGGCTTTTATTTAGAAGCAAAGATTTATTAAACAAGTTAAATTTATAGACGCTATGAAAGGACAGATATCACTATAGTTTTTCCACTATATTAAATATATATTAGCGCATATACCACATTGATTAAGAATGCAGTAGGCTAAAACTCTGATCCTCTGTTATGTCAACCTGTCTAAAACCAAGCAACAGAGGCTCCTGGCACAAACTAAAGGTTAAAGGCTTCAGGTCTCTACTAAATGGTAGCGGCAAGGGACAGTGATAGCACTAGAGTCAGACTATATACTAACCATAAAACCAGGGCCAATGCTAAGGCAAAAAATATATATATACCAATAAAATCTTATTGGCTTATGAGAATAAGTAAAGTTAAATAGCACTTGTGAAACACACTTATATTCAACTTTTGTATTATCATTTATCATATTAACTTAGACATTCATTCTTTTCTCTTTAGTAGTGTTATCCTTACTAAAATTAATAGCAAGATAATGACGGACTTTTATTAAATCACCCAATGGAAGGGAGTCTTAACTACAAAATTAATCTTTGTCCTTTATATTTTCATTATATACAGTATATTTTTAATATTGGGGACTGCTGTAACGTAGCAGTAGGATATTGGACTCTGGAGGTAACCAACCCGATTTTGAGCCCACAGCTGGCTCAATCCTTCTGTGTCCATCCCCAAATGAGAACTAATGGGGAAACAAGAAACAGGTAAAAAAAAATTATCTTTTATAAGTTTGAAGTAGATGTGCAAAGAAATATATAGCCTCTTAACATTCCTTATAAAGCAAGAAATAAGTATGATAAAATTATACTGGATGGGTACAACCTGGTCATTGGAAATAACTAAAACATATAAATATCTAAAATAAAATACTGATAAATGAACATTTAAATGTTATAATCTACCTTAAGTAAATGCAAGCCCACTAGTCTATTTTTTTACAAAAAATATAATAATAATAATAATAATAATAATAATAATAATAATAATAATAATAATAAGAAGAAGAAGAAGAAGAAGAAGAAGAAGAAGAAGAAGAAGAAGAAGAAGAAGAAGAAGAAGAAGAAGAAGAAGAAGAAGAAGAAGAAGAAGAAGAAGAAGAAGAAGAAGAAGAAGAAGAAGAAGAAGAAGAAGAAGGAGAAGGAGGAGGAGGAGGAGGAGGAGGAGGAGGAGGAGGAGGAGGAGGAGGAGAAGGAGAAGGAGAAGGAGAAGGAGAAGGAGAAGAAGAAGAAGAAGAAGAAGAAGAAGAAGAAGAAGAAGAAGAAGAAGTAGTAGTAGTAGTAGTAGTAGTAGTAGTAGTAGTAGTAGTAGTAGTAGTAGTAGTAGTAGTAGTAGTAGTAGTAGTAGTAGTAGTAGTAGTAGAAGAAGAAGAAGAAGAAGAAGAAGAAGAAGAAGAAGAAGAAGAAGAAGAAAAAGAAGAAGAAGAATTACTATTATAATAAAAATATTAATAACAATAAAAATAATAAAGTGCCGATATTCTTAATAATATTATGCTCCAAAATTCATTCCATGCAGAGAGATTCTGTCTACACCAAACATCAGTAGCAGGATATCCTGTTTCTAAGCAGCTACCTCGACCAATCATTTTTCTCACCAACATTAGCCTTGATACATGTTGCCTCCTCTAACCTCATCAAGATACTATATATCAGCAAGATAAGCAGATACTGCATATCTACATATAACTTTAACAACGTATTCTCATTAACCGTTATTAAAGAAAAGAAAATATCCGAAGAAAACTGGAAGCTTTTACTAAGTACTTAGCGAGATGGCTACAACTAAACGAAATAAAATACAACAAACAAATTAAATTTAAAGTTGATTAAGTTTTTGTCAAAACGTTTGTGTTTTGCACATCATGCAGACAAATTAACTTAAGCAAAAACGAAGAAAGGATTTGACAGTAGAATAATAATACAGCTAGAAATAGGCAAAGCCATTGAAGGTGACCGTTTTAGATGTTTGGAGCGCATATAAATGGAAATATACCTAGAAGTGGACACAAATTACACAATGAGGACAGATATGCTAAGGGTATTCAGGGAATGTAAACTTAAATTATTTTGGCTAAGAATTTTGGACTTGAATCAAAGGAAAGAGGAAGAAAGACAATTTATTAAATATTACCTTAGCACGAGATAGAAGATTTATAGAGGAGTGTAGGAAAAGGAGGTTGTTAGAGAAACTCGTTCTGAGAATGAATAATTAATTTGGACAATTAAATATGGAATATAAGAGAAACAGGCAAGGAGGGTATATAGGACATATGTTAACGCTAAAAAATATAGCAGAGTATCAGATTGAGGGGCCAAAGTCTTTTACTACAAAAAGGATTTGGCATCCAGTTATGCAAAAAGTTTGTTATAATGCATTGGTACAAAATGGTTTATAATATCCTATTAATTTATACACAACAGTGAATAACACACTTTCAGCATACTGCAGCGAATGAATTAAGTAGCATGTAACAAAGGCAAAATGTTGTGAACATCAGTAAATTATGTCAAATTACAGAGAGCTGGCAATATAAAACAAAGAAACATCAAGGTCTGAGTGTAGAGAGTTTTTACCTCTAGATTTTATCTTAATCACTACTGATGGCAAGAAGTATGAGGAGAGAAAATGAGTACGAGTAGGTAACTGATTACTTTTCTTTTATTCATATCACTGTGGCCACCCTACTGGACTAAAGGAAAGGACAACATATATAAAAGGAAATAAAGCTGCAGTGTAGAAACAGTCTGAAAGAACTTCAACCCTTCCTTTGTTATATTCGTTTTGTTGCTGAAACAGCCGTCAGATAAAGTAAAGATGGGCAAGGTATTATGTGAGGCTAGAAATTAAGACACTGTTACAGCTGCCACACGCATGCATGCACGCACACATATATATACATATTTCACTTTAAGTCAATATTTGCAATCAGAGATAGAAGTGAGCATTATTTCTTGTTAGTATGCACTGTTCTTCCTCTATTTACATCGTTCCAGTTAAGCCTGATGAATGAAGGTAATATGTATGATACCCATAAAACAGTAAATAATTTTCCTGCTGAAACTGTGTAAGCTTCATATACCATATAAAAACAGCTTCCTTGCTACAAATATAATTGTCAGACGAAAGGTGCAGCATATCTAACTAATCACTAAACCATGAAAAACAATACAAAATTTTTAATTCATGAGAAAGTTGTGTATAACTATTACTTCACAACATGCGAATCAAGCTCTCAGCAGAGGGTTGGAATACATGCTACCATGGCACAACACTAAAATGTCATCTGAGAGACATACATGTTTCCACAGAAGTTTCTGTATAACGGCATCAGAAGCATGCCCATGGATACTTCTGCCACGCTCCTTCAAAACTTCCCCGCCAACCTTAAGTTCAATCAGTCAGGGAAGGCATAATGGAGGAGTCAAATATAATGTACTATAAATAGATCATATCTATATGTAGTTTTAAATAAGTACATATGAATAATTCAATTTAGAATAGCATAGAGAAATATTACTTTTGGCATTAATAATGGTAATCATTGAAGACCAGCTATTGGAATAAATACCATATATTCCCAAGTAAATGTTAATAATGGCAAAACTTGTAAGCTGTATACATGAAAAAGAAAAATAGAATACATCAAAAGGGATTATTTACCTGATCTATGAGAACAGGCCTTTCTTCATCTGGTGTGTAAAAAACAGTGGAGGCTGACGTTTGTCTATCATATGACAGACAAGATCTAATAGAGGACACGCTTGAACCAGATGTTTGACGGCTATAGGAAATAGTATCTGTTGCATCTTCAAATTTCCTTTCATCAAGATTACTAGGTCCACATTCTACATCCAAAACTTTCTTTTTGTTAGCAAGAGCTTCAGAGGAATGAACTGGTTTTGACAATCTAACATTATCACTATTTTTGGAACTAAAGGCTCCAAGATATTCTTGACTGAGAACTTTCTTTTTTATTGCAGCAGCTTCAGCACGTCTTTCACGATATGACTGTAATACATCCGTATATGAAGGTATGCACAAATTACCATTGCTATCATCTTCAACATCAACAGTAAATCTAGTACCAACAGTAAGTGGCTCTTTGTATTGGACATCTGATGTAGAGGACTGTCTCAAGTTTGAATTAATATCATCAAATAATTGAATATCCCTTTCTACATTACCATTTTCCTCATCATCAACATCAGCAATGATATCATCTACCTGTTCAGCTTCTCCAGAGACAAAATTAGCATTGGCATCACCATAATCAATATCTCTGTTACTACCATTTTCTAAATCATATTCTTCTCTAAGCACTCTTTGTTGATTGAGTTTTGCATATAATTTTGGGTCATCATGTTTTCCTTCATTATCAAACAGTTTAACTTTCACAGAATTAACAATCTTACCATCTGGAATTTGAGCATTTGACTTCTCAGGATCAATTTCTAAATCAGGAATGGCTTCGTCATGAGGGGTATCAACAAAATCAGATGAAGTGCTCATCTTAGAAAGGGTCATTTCATAGCCAGAAGTAGACTCGTCGGTGGGACTTGGGTCTGCGTACCCAGCTTGATCTCCATCTATTACTTCAAGTCCAATATTTTCATTTATGCCAGAGTGTTTCTTACCTTCATCAAAAACAGACTGAACTTCAATTTTCATGCTGCTAAATTTAACTTCTTTCACAGTCTCCAGTTTACTACTAACATCTTCGCTTGGCTCTGCAGTCCACTCATAATTCAAAAGAAATTTTTTACGGGATTCGTGCAGCTGACATCGAACCATCTTCCAACGAGCAAGCAATTCACGACGTTCAGCAAGTTTAATTACTTTGTGAAAATACTCTTCTATTTGAGCCCTAAGAAATAAAAGGAATATTAACTAATAATGATGAATATGCATATTACATATGAAGTTCTGTATTACTAGATATGATGCACAATTACATGAGAACTAATGAAAGAGAAAATCTTAGTTAAAATATGTAGAAAGTACAGTACCTTAATTTTGCCTCCTGTTCATCCCTTCTCTTATTAATTTCCTCTTGTTCCATGGCTATTTTTCTATCATCTTCTAGTTGTCTTTTAATCTGCTCCTTTTTATATTCATTTGCTTTCTCCATTTCTTGTTTCAGCTCAGTAAGTTTATGCTGCTTCCTCTCTATCTCTTTCTGGCGAGCAGCATTAAGCTTTCCTTTAGTATGTAAAAAAAATACAAAAATATAACTTAATGATTTCAATGTAAATATGAGTCATTCATATAACTCATACAAGTGAATGTTGATAAAATTCAGTTATCTAAGCTAGGTCCGTCTAAATGGACACCAAAATTTTCATTTGAAAAGGCAAAAATACTTAAGTTTAATATTCTTTTGAAGGTAGCAATGTGTAGTAGTGCACTTTAGCTTTGGCATAGTACTGACTCTCTCTTCATCATGGTAAACACTTCTATATGGCATTTAGTAATTTCTTACAGAATCTGAACAAAGAATGTTAAAAGTAACATGTTTTTCTAAAAAAAAAATAATTCAAATTCTGGCCTTATTGAGAGTTTTAAAGGTCAGGGAAGTTTTATGGGAAAAATTTTTTGACTAATCTCCTGGTAAATCAAAAAGGCATTTTCATAAATATAATGTCCGTTTATTGCAGTGGTTCTTAACCTGGGCGATAGCATCCCCTGGGGGGTACTGGGCTTGATGAAGGGGGCAGTAAATTCTTGGGGGTACTGAAGGGGGCAGTGAGCAGAGATAATAAAATTAATTTTTTACTTCAATAACAATTCTATCATACATGACAGGGCTGTTATATATATTGAAATAAAACAAAAGCTAAACATTGAAGACAATACATGTTGAAATAGATTAAGTTTAAATAATGCACCCCATACTATTGATAAAAACTTTCTCGCCACAGAAAAAATATATTTCTACTGTGCTTCTGGCAACAGGGTAAGAAAAACGTTCCAAAATTAATTAAACCTGTATGAAGTGCACAAACTGGCAAAATATAATAAAGAGGAGACTTGCGACTTCAATTAATTAACATTGAACCTGATATACAAAATCTCGCAAGATCTCATCAAGTCACAATTAAGGTAAATAAACAATATTAGGCATAATTCACATTTATTTATGCAATTTTTAAATCTTATACTCTGCATTTTTTAGTAAAATTATGTTATCATCCACATTAAGAAATGTATTCACATTTCCTGCCTTTCTCAAATGAAGGGGGCATTGGGCTATGCATCTAGTTGAAAGCAGGTGCTACACGAAAAAAAGGTTAAGAACCACTGGCCTAATGTGTACTGCACCAATCGTCTACTATTGCGATACCTATCCCAGATGTTAACTGGAGCAGGACTGTATGTATCCACTCCATTTTTCTGTAAAGATGAGGTGTATGAAAGTGAATAATTGGCTAATTAAGTTAGTCAGCACATAAGCTTAAGGGTATAATTTTGTACACAAACTAATTTTTCCTAATGATGCTTTAGTCACTATTATCTAATGATCTTCCTAAATACGAACATTCTTTTTCTATGCCTACATAAACATTGAATATTCTTGGATATTTGTTACACATAATCTTAATATCCCTTTATATCTGACAAGTCACAATACTTCTCATCTCGGTTCTCTTTCCTTTATGGTTTCTTAGTGCCAAGGCCCGATGAGGACAGATTAATTTTTTATTTATATTTTTGGCCCATCAGGTGTAACAATCATAAAAAAAATATATATATACATTCAAAACATGAAGAAAAATGTTACTGGAATTATCTTTTGGGATGAGGGAGAAAGAGTTTTTTGCCAACACTCCTGTCAGGCAATGACACAACACGTTAACAGTGCACAAGCTTTGCAATCCCTCACTCCCAGCAAAAATATATAACAAAGATACTATACGAGCTTTGTAATTAAAGTAGCTTACTTTCAATTTCCTTGATGGCATCTGCATGTTCTCTTGTAGCTGTGGCCAACAAACGCTTCTTTTCCTCACGCTGTTTCTCTGCCATTTGTACTGCAGTTACCTGCCAAATTAAGAGAGAAAATGCTTTTTCACTTTTAACTGGAACACAAAGGCCACAACTGAAAACTTGAATCTTAGAACTGGAAATTTTAAAACAATACAACTACCAGTAAATCTTGTATAATCCTCTACTGTCAAGAGAGATTTATCTCTGACATAAAATTGCAAAATTAATACTAGATTAATGAGTATATAATACTGTATTAGCTGAAAATAACTTTAAACACTGCTGGACGACAGACTCGAATCAATAGAGCAATGTTATAATCCAATCTTCTTGCATATAAAATTGAGACAATGCACTTCAGAGAAAGCACCTCAGTACCAGACTGATATCCTATCTATAAAATACATATGTACAAAGAAGAAAACTCTGATAGATAATAATAGAAGCATAGCTTGATATAAATTCAAAAGGGAAGCATAAACGAATTCATACCATTATCTTAGTAGCAAGGTAAAATTTATAGGAGAAAGAGATATTAATTCACACCAGTACCTTTGCAACAATGTAAAATTCATAAAGAAATATGATGTAATTTATATCTGCATCTTATGGAAAAGGTAAAAACCATAAGGGAAATAGAAAATATGTCATACCTGAATCTTGGAAGCAAGGTAAAATTCAAAAAGGAAATAGAAAAATTCATATTTGTATCTTAGGAAATTACATACTACCTCACACCTATATCTTTACAGCACGGTAAAATTCAAAAGGGAAATGGAAACCATTCATACCTGTTGCTTAACAGCAAGGTAATCCATATGTACTGAATATGCTTGACATTCTACTTGCTTATGCTGCAGCTCTTTCTGTGATATACAAAGCTCAAGTTTGGGTTGTTTGACATGTCCAGTCACCATATAGTGCTGTTAACACAAGAAAATTTAAAAAAGTTAATTCATTAGTCTGAACTGCTTTATATCAGGCAATCGCATAACAGAGTAAAAAATCATCTGTTAACAATAAAAGACTCATGAACATTTAAATATTACATTGTAAACCTGCAGATCACATGAATTCAAGTACCATCGAGTCACTAGACGACAAAATCCAATGTTATTTTCTTCTTGTTCATATATCCCATTTTTGGCATAACATAATACAGTATTAGCTTCCCTCTAGAAATTTGCAAAGCCAGTGGGGAGGCCACAATCAAAAGAAAAGAACACCATAAGTATGGCTTTAAGCTATCCTGCTCAACTTCAACTCTTCTCTCAGTTGCATTACAGCTAACTGATATATTCATCTGTCTTGTCCTTGAGCGTCTACTTTTTCTTAAATATTTTCTTGGTGCCCAATTGGGCCAATTTTCTTTGCTTGCCAATATTACATGCATGAAAAACAATAAGGAGGAAAGGGATTGTAAGCCCCTAAGACCCTTATCACTTTTGTTTTCATCAAAACGACACTGAGTATGCATGATATTTATTCCTTGTATACGATCCAGGGATAAAGGTGGTTACTAAAATCATAACTGGAATATTATAGAGCCTACCTAATATAATATATGTAATTACACTTTTAGAGTGCGAAGTTTCTAGATATTACACATCTTTATATACCAACTTTATATTCTATTATGTGTATAGCACAGTAATTTGATACACCTATTTTACATTACAAATTAATTTAATATTATTTTACAATAGACTGTTATCACCTCACGACCAACAATTGAATCTGATCGACTATCCTACAATGCGGCAAACCTAGAATATATGCTGCACTACACATTACAGTATATTTGCAGCTGTGTATACCTTAGAATATTTATTCATAACCCCAAAATATGTCTACAAAGAGGACAATGTCTTTGTATACTTGTAAACCTGTCAAAGATATAATTAAGAAACATAAAGCGATGAA
This sequence comes from Halocaridina rubra, assembly GCA_037179515.1. Classification (NCBI taxonomy): domain Eukaryota; kingdom Metazoa; phylum Arthropoda; class Malacostraca; order Decapoda; family Atyidae; genus Halocaridina; species Halocaridina rubra. The sequence goes on from JAXCGZ010001141.1 coordinate 14,262, forward strand.
GAAGAGACGATTCAAATGGTATTAAATGCAAAGAATGAATAAAAACTTAAAAACATACAATAGTGTCTGAAGAAATTTGATGACCATAACTACACAAGAAATTAAAATAGTGTAATTCTATCATAGTGAGTGGATTCTATCTAGAAGACGAGTTGAAGGTTCTCTGTCTCCAAGTTCATTCTCTCTCTTTTTCTAATTAACAATTTTCTTCTTTCTTTTTCCTCAGGTAGGGGACAAAAACACTGCCTCCATTTTCGTCTACGTATCATAAAAGTCGACTCAAGAGAGCAGAACTAGGGAATTTGGAATTCCCTTTCCATACAATCCTTCATTGATGATTCAAGGCATTTTGCTATGACTCAATAACTTTCTTTGCAAGGTGGATTGCAGCATTTGCATATAGTAGTAGTGCAGAAATGCTAAAGAAAACATGCAACATAACTTGCCTTGTAAAGTGTACTCAAAGCATTCATAACTATAAAACAGAGCCTAAGGCAACCTTTAATATCATTAACAGTAGAGGTAAGCTCATACCAATAAAGGTGTCTGCAACACATTTAAACCATTCATCTACAGTGAGGCTAACTAAAATTACAAACATGATAATCAATAAATATACGAGTACTGAAATTGGTAGTTCTCCAAACTCCTGGCACATCCACAGGAGTTTCCTCAATATACACCGATATTCTCTTCGCATGTTATCTTTGTCAAGTTCCAGAACTCTCTACATGCTACCAAGATCAACTTCAAGGTCATGCCCTAGCATTATATGAAGGTACTCAGCCCATACAGCCACATTAAGTATTATGTAACCTTGGTCAACAGTCCTTAGGAGGATTTCCTGGAGCAGCTCCATCCAAGAGCTAACCCAATGTGGTATCAAGGAATCATGTCATGGCTCGACATAAAAATAGAGATATAAATGCAGCTGAATTGCAATAAGTGTATAAAATAGCAATAGGTCATAACTATTAGAAGAGGTATGTAACCTCTTGATGTAATGGTTTGGGAATAAACACTCAGGAACAACCAACTTTCATGATATTAGCTAATTATATACATTAGTAAACGTAATAAGGAGGGCAATACCAACGAAACAATCAATGCAAATCTGTGACTATAAGTAAGATCTAAACATGACCCACCAATGACGGCAACTGAAATATCAACTCTCTCTACAGTTTGCAGGATTCTTGATGGCAAAATATTCCCATGGATTAGAGTACTGATTCTGGATAACTTTATAACTTTTCTTTTGAACTCATTTATGCTAAACATGAATGGGTTCTAAAATTAATTTCTAAATAAAAAACACTCTATAGTTTCGGATTCACCTAACAGAAATTTTCATTTGCTATTAAAATATGACAGCTTATATCAATTGATTTCAACAATGTAAAGGGAATACAAATTATCTTTATCTTCTACTACCCACAAATATTAAAATATAAGTTTATGGAAACTTGTTACACTGATGTACACATCAAATTAACATTCTATACACAAACAGTAATAGTAGAAGTATTATTCCATATTTTCTGGAAGTTATCACATATTAATAAAGATGTATACCATAGAAGAAACCTCTAAAGTATAAGAGAGTAATCGTACATATTTGAAAAGCTTTTCCAAGACTCTACAAAGTCCTATGGTAATCAACAGTCAAGTACCAAGGAAACTGCACAGAAATTAACTTTCTCCAGTGATAGATCTCCAATATGAGTAATTATAGATTAAAAATTATCTAAATGACTAAAAGCACATTACAGTTTAATGGAAAAGTAATGATAAACAAGATATGTCATATCTTGTTTTACAATAAGTACCTCAAGTAGTGGTGACCCCAAACCATGAATGCCTGTACCCACGAACAAACCAACCCACGAACACAAATTTGAACAAATTTTTATCCCAACCCACGAACACCCATGTGTTGGCCAATCCACCACGTGTCCCACTCGCCCGCTCTCAGTTCTGCATTGGTGCCCACGCTGTGTGGTTCATTCATGATCTGTTCATAGTTCTTGCTTTATTTTCCATTGTTTTAACTTTTATATAGCCCTTATTATGGCTCCAAAGAAAGTTAAAAGTGCTAGTGATATTGGGGGACTCTCCTTCTAAAAATTAGTCCCCCTCCTCCTCCTCCACCACCATCCACGTATGCCAGCAACAATCATCCACAAAGGTAAATACAGTACTGTTTCTTACCTACATTATTTTTTTTACCTACAGTATGTACTCTTTCCTACTGCATTTGTTATTAGTGGGAAAATGTAACAAGTTTTTCTAAATGTTGGACTTTGCTATTTTATACTGGGTATCAACTAGTGTATACTGTATACCTGAATATGTACATGTTTTACTTTAATAGAGTAGAATTCCTTTCTATTATTAATGTAATTTTCCTTTTACAGATGAAATATATTTTACCTCTACTATATTTCATGTTTAAAAAATTTTAAAATTAATATTTATTGTGACCAGGAACGGATTAATTGAATTTACATGCTTTTCAATGGAAAAAATAAATCCAACCCAAGAACAGTTTTTGGGAATGGATTGAGTTTGTGGGTTGGGGTCACCACTGTATTTATTATCATAAAACTGAACTTTTATCAGCGATTAATATTACTAAGATAAAGAGATAATCTCCTATTAATACAGAAATCATGAGTACACATCAAGCAGTTATATAAGGTGAGGTACAGCACCAACTTCAAAAATCATGTATCATGGTGGTTATCCTCCTCAGAGACATGGCTCAACTACTGGTGCTCATACTGTTCATATGCCAGGAGACCCTTCTGTAGTTTATCCTAATCAAGTTCCATGAGCACTTCTCACAGCTACCCAAGTCGAAATATGAGAGCACCTTCTGTGCGTTACCCTGGTAAAGTTCAAGGCACACCCTTTACAGACTACCAAGATCAAGCTCAACGTCCTAATCAAAATCCAGGAGCACTTCTCACAAGCTACCAGAGTCGAATTATAAAAGCACCTTCTACGCATTACCAAGGTAAAGTTCAAGGCACAACCTTTACAGGCTACCAAGGTCAAGCTCAACATCCTAATCCAGCACCACATAGAGGTTTTCAAGCAATGCAGCAACATCAAGCATCAAGATATCCTGGCCAGCATTCCAAAGAAGGGATTCCTGGAGGTCCTCTGTTGACCCAACGAAAGCATCATTGTTTCGACTCGTGAACAAAGATAACTCTGGAGATATTAATGCAGCTGAACTGCAATTAACCCTGCAAAATGGGAATTGGACACTTTATGCAGAAGAGGCCTCCAACTTCATGATATCAGTTTGACATAAATCACTCAGGCACAATCAACCTTCAAGAATTTGTCCAGTTGTTTACATTTATGAACAAATGGATAGAGATCTACCGAAAATATGATGAAGACATATGAGGGACTCTAAGGCAATACAACAAATGGGTTACCATCTATCCCCACAGTTTGTAGGGTTCTTGATAACAAAATATTCCACTAGGTCAAAAGAGGTAGCTCTGGATAACTTTAGTCTCATCATCATCAAACTGAGGAATCTGACAGAAGCATTCCGAAGTCAAAATCATTATATGACAGGAGTTGTAACAATTAATAATGAAAAGTGCCTAAAAATGGCATATGCAAGTATGCCATAGATAAGTAATAGAAAAGATAAAAACAATAAACATACTAAGTAATGCTGTTGTTCGTCTTTCTTATGCTGCTAGGCCAACAGGCCTGAGTTTTTAAAAAGGACCACCGCCGATACTGGGCTCTTCCACAGTGTCTCTCATGGTGTGCAAGTTGTGTTGGTAGTGTAAGTGGTTGTGTGTGGGGCAGTCTTACATAATGTGCTTCTTGGGTTGCTCTCAACGTCTCTGGCTAGAAGTTAACAAGTGACTGCCAGAGAGTCACTGCTCGGTACAAAAAAATTTTTATTATTGTATGTGTTGCATTGAGAGATGAGGTAATTGCACAAGTGACCAAACCCTATCCCAGTCTCGTGCCCTGTAAAGGGCATGGGTTGGATGTGGCAGTATGGCCTCATGTGTTGCTCCTCTTCTGAATTGTAGTTCCAAAGGTGGATTACACTGAAGACACTGCCTCGCTGAGTCCACACACCAAGTGTTTATATTACTGTATGACAACTAATTTTTCTTCATAAAAATAGCATGACTAGCTTTAAATATATCAGTGATGATAATCTAAAAATATGTAAGCATTCAATTCGATTTAAAACTGCAAAGAAACTCTGTTGAAGAACTCTACCAAATATAAATTGCAAGAAATGCATATTATATATTTACCATGGCATTTTACCCCATTTTGGGGGGTAGCCGAAAACAAGGAACAAGCAAAATAACACACGGTAATATGATCAATAAAAATATCTTATCATACAGATAGATAGTAAATATTGCACATATTTTGAACCCAGACTTCAAGTACTTTCTGAATATATCTGGGCTTCATAAGCAGATTTGTAGAATACCATTCATAGACTTATTATCATTTTCATTTAAAGTAGAGAAGCATCAGTAAGTTAATTAGCCAAGTACCGATTAGTCACCCTTGCATATCAAGTGTTGATTATTCATAATCTAATTATGTAATATGATATGAAAATGCATATGGTTATTAATCATATGTGATTTATTATATCATAATTAATAGCAATTATGGAGCTACTAGTTGTGAGTACAGGATTACATAATTAGACCTATTTTACTGTAGTTTGTACGTTTTATTGCCATTGCACTGTATCATTGAACAGCTAGTCCTAAATTAGTGTGATCTACAAACACGTTTCTTTCTAAGTGTGTGATCTACATACGCTACTGAACCTATGTGTGTGATCTACACTTTAAAGATAAACATATTAAAAACCGAGACATATTTAAAATTAGTTTGAATGGAAAACATTTATAACTCCTTAATTTGGATTAAAATAAGTGGCGTTTTCAGAGTGAGTTTTGATGGTATTTCAGAATAGCAATTTGCTAACCTAGTAGAATTAAAAATGTTTAGCACAATTATTTGAAATTTTTTCTTTAAATCTGTATGGTAAAATGCCGAACTTACTTAAAAATTAATCACAGCCCTCATTTCATTTTCAAGCATTCAACATGACACTGAAAAAAGTATACAACAAAGCTGTAGGTTAGGTTAGATTAAGTTCGAGTGGGTAAATTTATTTTTTCGTAAATATCAACATAGATCACTTTCTCAACTTGTACACCACTAGCAGATTACATACTAAAGTAGCAACATGCTACATACAAAGTCCCAAGTTCTGTACCTAAACACATTTCCGTCTTGTTTAATCATTGTGACCGTATTACCAATGGAGTATTTATGAATAATAATTAAGGAGTCATAATTTCCTTAGGGTTGAAAGTTCTAAGAAATCTGACTTTTCCGCCTAAGTGAAGAGGAAACGAACATCCTTCAATGAGGCAATATACAAACATGGTTCTTTTTGATTCACCCAGAAAGAAAAAGTTATATCATTCATATATGAGATAAAAAATTTCTATGGTCATCATCTGCTTTTTCTGCGATGGTTTACAGTAGCTATAGTTTCCATATTTGACAGCCTATGTAAGCAGACGAGGGTGTGAGTTGACACAAATAGCTGACCACTGGCGCTGCACCAAGCTTAATTAATTGTAGAATATCAGGAGTAAATGGTGACTGTTAAGTGTGGTAATTGGTTCCATGTTACCCTGATTTACTGAGCTACTGAATGTCTTTTCACAGAATGATTCCATGCTTCAGACATATCAGTACGTGATTCAAAAGTACTAATAAAGGACAACCAACATGGCATCAGGATTGGAAAATCTTACCATACAAATCTGAAGTATTCTTAATTGTGTTAAGAGTGAATTTGTAACATTGTGTTAAAAAAGGAAGTATTATTAATGGAAAATATTTGAATACTTCAACAAGAAAATTTGCTATGTTATGTGATAACATGAAGTATTAATGAATGACTTTGAATATACTTAAATAAATAAGTAATCGGAATCTTTATATTTTTAGACCAATTTCTATATAAAAGATGATTAAAACACATATCCCCTCAAGTAGGTAGGAGGTTGTCTTTTCTAATTTAACACCTTGTTATTTACGGGGAGTCAAGCCCCCGGGGCAATATCAAGTAATATTTAGCTCCATAGAAAGTAGGTCAGAACATGTGAACACTAGGAATAGGGTTAGATTACACTGGCTGGCATAGTTTGTCTGTCATAGGAAATAATACATGCTTCTGAATTTTTTTCTCATATTCAATCCAATATGCTTCCTAATATATCTGTCACCCATGGTTTTCTTACTCCAACATGCAACTTTATCAATGATATATAAAAATCAGAAATGGCCGATTATCAATACCGATTAATCGTTCAAAATAGCTGATACCAATTAATCGACAAAATGGCCAATATGGCCAAATTCTTTCATTTTTTGAGTGAGACACTAAGACAGGCAAAGAAAATTACCCTCAGGGGACCCAGGCATCAAGAAGACAGAGCAAAGAGAAACAGAGATGTGTCGTAAGGCAATTAAATATGCCTATAGCCTCACAAGGCATTTCAGAGATGCCTATAAGTGCCGGGTAGCAGTGACGCGCACGATACCCACTGATCACAATGAGTAGCACAAGAGAACCTAGTCAGTGAGAGGTCAGATCTTGTCCGGGGCAGACGTCAGGTCCACAGCTTAGTAGTCTCCCCCTTGGGGGCGGGAATCCGGGATCATTCGCGACAGGAACTGTAGTAATTGGAGCTCTGAGGAATTAATTGTTAATCTAGATATAAAACTCATATCAAGAAGATGCTTATCTGTTATCAACAACCACACTACCAAAGCAAGAACAACACCATAATTATTGGTGTAAAATAGTGGGATGAAAATCCCACCACATTGATGACACTCTGTGGGATAATGTTCACACGACAGATGAACTCTGTTGTGACTTGTCAGATGTGACAACGAATATGCCAAAATATTCACTGTAGATGCACGCATAGGAAAAGAACCGTAACTGAAGGAAGACTCAACACTGAGCTGTCCTGTTCAGTCATATCTACATCCAAAAGACCTTCACTCGCAGTATTGCAACAGGCGAATGGCACCATGGGCCAACCTACTACAGTTATCAATTATCTGCCAATTAGTCTTGCATCCTGAAATTAAACCCATTTATACTTAACATGTAATATGCATTTTACCAACTAGTTTAAAACCCGACTTTACAAGCATCAGGTTTTTAAGTACAGTCAACATTCTCTAGTTTAGAAATAACATAACATACGTGTTTTAATTTTTCAAAGGTCATACTATATCTTACTGAAGCTAGCAGAATAGCCACATCTAAAAAGTCTTGAAACAGCAGGGCTTAAATATACCATAGATTGCAAGCCTTCTGCTACCCTATCCATTCCAGATGATTTCAACAACATGAAGGCAATACATGTTATACAACATTATAATGAAGTAAGTCCATAAGGAAAATAATGCTATAATTCAGGTCTTCGTTGTACCCCTTCTCAAGGAGTCCAATTAGAACCAGATATATAGCGTTGGTTTCACGTGTTATTTCAGTGAAGGGCTACCTGACTATTTAATATGTTAAGAGTTTGTGCTTACTTATTACGTGAAAGTTATAGAACCATAAATACAGATGCATATCAAAAGAGGCCGTCTTTAAAGTAGGAGAAAGTAATTGTTTATATTGGTGTTGTGAAAACTGCATGAAAATTTAACTCTAGTGATGTTTTTCCAATAGGAGTTTCTAATGATTAAAAATAATGTAAATGACCAAAAATACAGTATACTTTGAAGAAGAGCACTGGTTAACAAAAGAAATTCTTCTTATCTTGCTTAACATTATGAAGCCCAACTATCAGTAGTCATAAAAAGAACTTTTATCAGCATCTAATATCACAAAGATAAGAGATAAGCTCATACCGATAAAGAAGTCATCAGTACAGATCAAACAGCCACATACAGCGAGGCTTAACACCACCTTACAAACATGAACTTTAATCAGTATCCTTTTTCTCAAAGTGGTTATCCTCCTCAAACATCTGCAGCACCTACAGGAGCTTATCCAAGTCAAACACTTGGAGCCCCTCCTCTAAGTTATGCAAGTCAAGCTTCAGGAGCAACTCCCACAAGTTTCCCAAGTAAAAATCCAGTAACACCCTCTGGAGGTTACCCTGGTCAAGCTCAAGGAACACCTTCTACAGGTTACCCAGGTCAAGTTCCAGGAGCACCTTCTTCAGGTTACCCTGGTCAAATTCCAGGAGCACCCTTTACAGGCCACCAAAGTCAAGCCCAAGGTCCTAATCCAGCACCATATGGAGGTTCTCAGCCTATGCAACAACATCAAGCAGCAAGTTATCCTGGCCAGCAAACCGTAGGAGGATTTCCTGGAGCTCCTCCACCCAATATTGACCCAAATGTAGCATCATGGTTTCGAGCCGTGGATCAAGATAACTCCGGAGAAATAAGTGCAGCTGAACTGCGAGTAGCTTTACAAAATGGAAATTGGTCCCAATTTACAGAAGAGGCCTGCAACTTCATGATATCAATGTTTGACAAAAACCACTCAGGCACAATCAACCTCCAAGAATTTGGACAATTATTTGCATTTGTAAACGAATGGATAGAGAACTACCAACGATATGATCAAGACAAATCAGGAACTATATGTGAAAAAGAGCTGCACATGGCCCTACAGCAAATGGGCTATCGATTCTCCTCACAATTTGTGGGGTTCCTGATATCAAAGTATTCCCCTCGAGCAAGAGTACTGACTCTGGATAACTTTATTCTCATCAACATCAAACTACGCAATTTGACAGAAGCGTTCCGGAGTCAGGATCACGATATGAAAGGAGTTGTGACTATCAACTATGAACAGTTCTTAAATATGACATTTGCTAGTATGCCATAGATAAGTAAAAAACGCTGGAATATATGAATTGGTTGGTGCAGTGACTGCTTCTTTCCTCCCACCTTCATACTCTGGACCTCTCTTCCTACTTCTGTCTTCCCTAACTCTTATGACCTTTCCTCTCAATGACCAGATCTATCCTCATCTTAGGGTCTAATCCTGCCATATATCTAGGTCTTCATTATTTTGACGACTCTTGCAGACTGTCTTTACTATTGTTCATCATTCTCTTTTTCTGCCATGTCTTTAAACTGCTACTTTATCATAAAAATGTTTTCTTGGTGCCCCAGCCCAATTAGGGCAATTTTTTTTGCCAGTCCCAATTTCACACTCAAAAAAAAATTAAGTGTTTATGTTACTGTATGGCAGCTAGTTTTTTCTACATAACAAGAACATGACTATATGTAGAAATACTGGTGGCAGTAATTATAAATAATATGAAAGTATTTAAATTGGTTAAAAAGTTTTAAATAGGTTAAAAAATTTTAAGAACTTCAAGGGTAAAAGTCTACCAACTTTAAGTTGCAAGAATTGCCTATCTAGATCCAGGGTTAATGAGCTAAGTTCTGGTGATATGATTAAATAAAATATGCTATCACTATGATAAATACAATACATACACTGAATATTGATTTCAAGTACTTTTTAAGTATATCTGGGCTTCGTGAGCAGAAATGTTTAACAACAATCATGTATATATTAAACATTGTATTTCTATACAAAGACCAAATGCTTTTTATTCAAACCCATTCATACTCAACACTGAAAGATTTTTTTACCAACTAGTTTAAAACCTGACTTTCGAAGCATTAAGTCTTTAAGTACAGCATATGTTCTCTAATGTAAAACCGATACTATATATTTTTTTCCAAATCGGATACTGTAACTTGCTAAAGTTAGCAGGGTGGCCACAACTGTAAGTCCTGAAAACAGGTCTAAAACATACCCTGGATAGTAAGCTCTTTGCTTCCCTATCCTTTTTAGGTGATTCCTAAAATATGAAGAAAACACAATGAGTTCTTTATATCACAGCTCGGAAAATATAAAGGAAAACAAAATCATGAAGACTTGCTGCACTGATGCACAGGAAAAGCTCACCTTACCTAAGCATATGGTATAGCTAGTAGTATTCTTCTATTCATATTATTATTATAGTCATTATCATTTTTCAGGGCTAGTATAATTCCATAAAGATATATGAATACCAATGAAGCTGAATCTAAACACAAAAAACTCAACAGCAGTACAGTACTTTAAGAATTTTTCCAAGACTCCATCTACAGTTCTTGACTGTAAGGAAATCAGTAATGACGTATTGTGGGGAGTGAATGAAAAATTTACTCTCTCCAGTGATATATCTCCAACATGAGTAATGATGAAAATAAATGGATACTATCAATCATGATGGTAGTTATGTTGATATGTTTAAAATTATGTTCCTATGTGCAGCTATATATTGTTGAGGTGATTATAGTAGCAATTTCTGTAACAAACAGATCACTGAGACATATGGGCTCCATCATTCCCTGTTTATACTCATTCTTGTCATTATTTCTGTATAAAAAAAATCTAAGGTGGGAAAGGTTTCCCTAATCCCTTTTCGTCTCTAAGAGGATATGAAGAGAAAACAAATGCTGTATTCTCCCTCTCCAACCCCAGGGACAATGTCTAAAGTTTTAAGGAAAACATATTTCAAAAATTCTGCTAAATAGTCTCGGAATTCTACATAATATTTGTCAAGGGCTGAACAAGAATTTTCAAAAGATTTCTGCAGCAAAAATAACTGGTTATTATAAGTACTAATACAGTACTAGGTTTAAGAACCTGAGTAGAAAAAAATTACCTTTGGAGACCATAGTTTCAGTAAATTCAAAGCTTTGCCACACGCAAAAGCTTCTTTTAAAACATCTCTAAGGAATGGTGGTATGGCAGACAATTCTCGGAGTGTGTAGCCATGAGTCCAATATCTTCTATCTCTACACAACAGAGATGAATTGTCAACATCTATCATGAATTCCAGTCCTGGCTCATAACAAATGCCTTTATATATCCATTGTTCTAGGTACCTGGAAATGAAAACTCTTGAATACCATGAAGAAACTTTTACATTAATGAATACATACCTGATCAATACCAATTTATTTACATACATAAATTAGTACTGTAAACAGATGTATACATATATAATTAGAACTGCAAGGAAAATATTTCGATGTAATTATATTAGTGGTTCAAAAATATTAAGGTTTACATTTCATTGATAAAACATAATGCATGGCTAACTTACGAGTCATTACATAACCATAATGTAACAGAAATATGTAATACCCCAACTCCTGACATTCAAGTAAATTATATATAATGAATAACATTGTCATTATAGAGTGAACTGAGAGAGAGAGAGAGAGAGAGAGAGAGAGAGAGAGAGAGAGAGAGAGAGAGAGAGAGAGAGAGAGAGAGAGAGAGAGAGAGAGAGAGAGAGAGAGAGAGAGAGAGAGAGAGTCAAAGTCAAAGTCAAAGTCAAAAATTTTATTCCATCAAAAATGGCTATAACATGATAATTAATCTAATTACAAATTACAATGTAAAGTCAAAATAAAACAAATGAAATTTGCAAAGCACAAAATCAAAATATTTACACATTGAAATAAGCATACATACACTTCGTCTACCCAT
>JAXCGZ010001142.1:0-15000 GCA_037179515.1 Halocaridina rubra
GTTTTGATAGCTGATTCCGAGGAGAAGTTGCAGAATCTATTGCAGAAGATCGATGAAGAAAGCAAATCGAAAGGAATAAAGATAAACATAAAGAAAACAAAGGCAATGATAATAACAAAGAAGGAAAGAAGTCCAATAGTCAATTTAAGATTGGGGAACGAAAGGATTGAGCAAGTACAACAATTCACATACCTAGGAAGTACTACAAATTGGGATGGCAAAAGAGAAAAAGAAATAAGAAGAAGAATAGCTAAAGCCAACCAAAAATATCAATGGAGCTAAGCAAAAGATTTGTAAAATGCTACACATGATCAACATTACTGTATGGATGTGAAACTTGGACAATCAATAAACAATCAAAAAAGAAACCAAAAGGGAAATAATGACTAACATATACAAAAGACAGTTAAGATTCACAGGACATATAGAAAGGAAGGAAGGCCCCGAGGAAGAGAGGAAGAAGCGATCGGTGGGAATTGGACGGATGCTCAGATACGGAGAAGAATGAAAGATAGGGAAGCATGGCGATCCATGGTGGCCCACGTCCGAGTGGATACGGCACTGTGGTAAGGTAAGGTGAGATATATATATATATATATATATATATATATATATATATATATATATATATATATATATATATATATATATATATATATGTATATATATATATATATATATATATATATATATATATATATATATATATATATATATATATATATATATATATGAATAATTTATTACCCCGACCGGGACTTGAACTTGGGACTTATTATCACTAAATCAAGGTGCTACCAACTACACCACAGAGGATTATAGTGAAACAAACCTTATAGCTTAAATCTGCTATAGTAGGAATGAACGCATTCTATCTGAATGCCACTATATTCATATTACAGTTTCCCCAACCTCACTCGTGGTTTCGTTTTCGCATTTAATTCAACTCTCAATCTCATTTGGGACCAACACTAGCCAGATAAGCACATTAAGTATGTGAAAACATGAAAAAAAATTTACCCCGACCGGGACTTGAACCTGGGACTTATTATCATTAAGCCAAGGCGCTACCAACTACACCACAAAAGGTTAAAGGGAAGCAAACCTTATAGCTTATATCTGCTATAGTAGGAATGAACGCATTCTATCTGAATGCCAATATGTTCATATTACAGTTTCCCCAACCTCACACTGTTTAAGAAATCGGGCCTAAATTCCACTGCTGTATCCATGCTGTATCCCATTACTACTACTAAGCACACAATGAACCTGTCAAGGAACAGCATGACGCCCCAAACGTGAGCCTTGCATCTTGAAATTTATGTCCCGCTATTGTAAAAACGTAAACATATTAAAGACAGCTCCATGATAAATTCTAAACTACTTATATAAGCTTTATGAAAGTGAATGATTGAATAGTCTTAACAAGTACGTGAACATATAATTCATTAAATACCTTGAGAGAAAGAAAATTATTTTCAAAGTACGGTCATTAGCTTCAGAATCAACAGTTTGGCAATTTACATACCATTAAGAAGACGTGACTTTTCGAGAAAGCTCAGTGACAGCTCCCTGAGGAAATAAAAGAGAAATCCAGTCAACATTATATAAAACTTCCTTCTCTACAACTTTCTACGCAGAGAATTAGTGATCAATAGCAAGTACAGGAATATGATATATTAATATGGAGTTAGAACAAATTTATAGACAAAGTTATTTAAAGAGGCACTGATTTCATTAACGATTCTATAAATGAAATTCTTATCTTGGGCAAACATGAAATTTACAATTTAGTGCACAGTAATCTCAAACTCCAGCACAAGTTCCAGTGCACTCTCCTTAATGATCTCTGTGACTAAGAGTACTAAGTTTGGTCTCATATTCTACATGCCAAAGGTTCAAATCTCCAGAGTAGGGGGCAAAAGCATGAAAGAATTACAACATGTATGTGCAAACTCTTATTCTATTCAACAACCTCTATATATATCGGAGATGATGTGTGCCGGTCCCTGATGGATCGCAAATAATATTATTATTATTATTATTATTATTATTATTATTATTATTATTATTATTATTATTATTATTATTATTATTATTATTATTATTATTATTATTATTATTATTATTATTATTATTATTAATATTTTTATTATTATTATTATTATTATCATTATTATTATTATTATTATTATTATTATTATTATTAGTAGTAGTAGTAGTAGTAGTAGTAGTAGTAGTAGTAGTAGTAGTAGTAGTAGTAGTAGTAGTAGTAGTAGTAGTAGTAGTAGTAGTAGTAGTGGTAGCAGGAATAGTATTACTACTAGACAGCTCCTACTTCAGATAAAAGATGACATAACAAATCATTTGAGAAAAGAGGAGAAAATGGCATTTTTATCTTTACATTATCTACCTTAACCCCTTTCCCCCTTATAAAGGGGGTGGTCGAGCCAAAGAACAAACAGTGACTCAAGCCAAGACATACCTCAATCACTCCTCTTAGCTCCATGACATAATATCATTATTACTAAATATCACATTTACACGGTAAAATTGCATGGTATCAATAACATTATTTTACTTAATCATTTTTCTTGATTAATAGCACAATGTAAGATCTGGTGTAAAGAGAAAAGTTTTTCTTGATAAGACTCTTTGTACAAAGAAATCCCAATTAAATCTGATAAATAAATATGTAGTCATAAACTCTCTTGGAATTAACTTGAGTTGAGGAGAAATATAACCAAAACAAAATTTGTATTTTTCTTAAGTGCTCCACTTACAGGATGTAAGTCTGAATTTTTAGTTTTATCATTGCGGACTAGCAAATTTTTCGTGAATAACCATAATGTGACATATTATCATTAGTGTGAGCTAAAATCATGTCTCTCTTTGTAAGAATCCACGGTAAGAAATATTTGGCAAATACTATGAAAAAATATTAATATCATTGTATAAAGTGCTGCGGAAAGGCAAAAGTTGAACAGGATAAATATCTAAGCTCAGTTTATCTTATTTTATTTAGTGTTTTCCCATTTGTGTTATCAGTGCATTGAGACAAGCAAAGTCGTGAAACAGAGTCTATTCTTCATTAAGGACAGTGACAAATTAGTGTTTGCTTTGCATTTTCTTCTTCACTTTGAAATTTTCAATATTCTCGAGAGTACTAAAAAGATGTAAATAGAGGGGTCCTCTTCGATATTCGCATGCTTTATTATCAAGATCTGTTATGGTGTTTTTGCACAATTACTAACCACGAAAATATGATATGCATTACGATCTATGTACACAGTATTTGAAAATGCGCCATTGAAGGGATATGTCATCAGTCAAGTGATTTTGGTTTGGAACTGCAAAGGAAAAAACTCATAGAAAATAGTTTGCCTTTATCTTTTAAGTTTATTAATTCAATTATTACAGATAAAAATATACACAGAGGCTCATATTAGTTACCATCAATTCACTGCTTCTATATTTCCTCTCAAAGTGCAAAATTACGTCTTAAAACGCAAATTTGTAGCATTTTTTTTGGCAAAGAGTAGAATAAAATACACCTTTCAAAATATTTCCTAAAAATTTTTATCCTCAGTCTTTTTGTAACTGAATTATTTATCTATCTATCTATCTATCTATCTATCTATCTATCTATCTATCTATCTGTCTATCTGTCTATCTGTCTATCTGTCTATCTATCTATCTATCTATCTATCTATCTATCTGTCTATGTATCTATCTATCTATCTATCCTTGTTTTGTGGTCTTTTTTTGTTGCACCGAAATACTTTAGAGGCCACCCTTTCAATCAACTCGCTTCCCCTAGCGGTTTACAACACTCTTCACTAGTTTCTGTTATTGCATTCTATTGTTGTTTTCCAGTGTTTGTTTTGCCTCGCCTTTCTCTATCCTATTTCTGGAAGCAAAGGACACAGTGTGAATGGATTCAAAGTGTATTGTTAATCAGATGAAATCGTGATGTTAGTTGTAATAATATTATGCTCTAGAAAATGGCGTTCAACGATAACAGGTATGTATAAGAACGAAACAAATGTACTTTTATATTAAGTATTGGCGGTACCATGATATGGAGATTTGGTTATCTGTCGTAATAGACGATTGGAAGAAGCTTGCATAAGCAAGTAACCAACTACGCAAGTTCTCTTCTTTTGGTGTTCAACGTTTTTTTTCGTGTATGTATGTATGTATGTATGTATGTATGTATGTATGTATTCTTTGATGTCGAGACTTTGCATTGTTGGTTTTTGAAAGATTACTTTCATTTGCGCCTTTCTTCATCAGTCATCATTGACAAATATTACATCTACTATAATAAGACTTATTAATATAAGGGAAATTGTACATTGTTTACAATGAAAACTCCCTTTCATTGTGTACGACATCAGAAATGATTCACTATAAATGCAATCCATGATACTACGTAAATGAAGCCTTTGGTAAAGTAATTAAAACTAGAAATAATAATATGAACGATGCATCTGATATTGTGGTTTGCTAACGTATATCTTGCTTAAGGCATACCAATGAATTGAATACTTTAAGAGGCCGCCTCTTCTATTACAAGTACCTTGTTTTGCAGAAAGTGTTTGCTACACTTTTTCCATAGTACTGGTTCCCTATTTTCACTATGAACAGTTCATTTCCCTTTCCTTTAGTTTTGAATCGTGTTAAATGGAGTTTAAAAATTTCAAAGCAGTTTTCTGTTAGAAAATAAATTTAATTTTAAAGTTAAATGAACAAAGAATTATAACTTGTTTTAAAAATGTCCCAATAGCACTTCTAATTCTATTAACGTCAATTGGATCTTCGGAAGCAGTACAATACATAAATATTCTGAGAGACCTTTATATTTAGTAAGAGGGTTTGTCCCTCTCTTTTTTTTCTCTTACTTTATTTAATTTTCGTGCTTTTCCCTCCAATTCCCTTACATCCTTAATCCCCTCCCCTTTTTCCCCTCCTATCCTCCCATCCATTCAGTTCAGTTCAGACCTTTATATTATTCTCATCTCATGTAGGCTATTTTGCAGGACCAGCAACCTGAGATAAATTGGGATTGATTAGTGAAAGAGTGTCCCAAAATATAGCTCGTCATACCCTCGATGAGATGGTTTATGAAGCGCCAAGTCATCTGATATGAAAACAAATCATATTCCAAGTTGGGTTTATACGGTATGAGAAATTCAGAGTTAGAAATTTCAGTGTCTTAAGTACTTAAACGCCAATAAAAATATTGCCATCTACACTCCATGTTTATGAAATACCGGTACTTCGTCATGTAACGTGACCTTGAGAAGATTAGTTTTGATTTTACCCTCGGTTAAAATGAGCGCGAGTGGTTGAAAGAGCTTTTGTAATGAAGTAAATATAACAGTGTGATTAATTTTTTTTAATTTAATTCTATTTAATTATTCAATATTTTTCTTACTAATTTAGATGTATGATGAGAAACTTCCTTGTTAATTTACTTTTTTTTTTTTTTTTTTTTTTTTTTTTTTTTTTTTGAGCCTTACTCGTTAATGAGCAATCAAGACTTTTCCCGTTTCACTTCAAGGAGTAAACATGCATTCGAAAAAAAAATATTTCAAAGAAATATTTTCCTGGAAGCCTGTATGTGTCACTATGAGAGCGCATGAATGACCTAAAAAAATATCTAGTTAAGAATGATTAAAGTTTGAAATCTTATTTTTAAGAGAGTGTGTTGGGCCTTCACATAATTTCCACTCAGTGTATGGGGGAAGTAATTAATGATGCACACACACACACCACACACACACACACACACACACACACACACACACACACACACACACACACACACACACACGTAGATAAAGGTTCGTTTCACGCACCCTTTTATATAAGTAAAAATTCATGTTATGCACCCCTTTTATATCTGGACTAAACTATTTTTTTTTCTAATAGGTTTCGATGTGTGAAGCAAAATTCAATATTTTCCAATATTAAGGAAGGAAAATTCAGCTCTCTTTATATATGAACTCAACGCAATAATTGCTTGCTCTTCCAATTCCTTGTATATAATCATGCTTATGGACAAGATTATCAAGGGTATGTAGCCAAACCTTAATTAACTGTTCTATTGCCCTACCCAACCACGAAAATATATAGGTTCTGAAGCTTCATATCAGTCAGGGATGATGTTTCTCCCGACATCTCTACACATTATTAGTATCTTGACGAAGCCGGAATTAATTTCTTAAAATAAAGCTGTTAATGTATAATGAATTCCATTTTTTAGGCAAGAAATACTACCCTATTATGTCAGAAAGTTATGCAATGGACATTACATTTCTTGAAATAGAAATTATAAGTGAAGTTCTTGCTAAGCATCCCAACACGCATATTGGTAAATTACTGTAAAATACCATCATGAAAGAACTTTAATAATTTTTCAAAATACTTCTTGGTATATTTATTTTGGCTTTTGGATAATATTACAGACTATGGACCAAATACATTCCCAACCGGAAATGCGGTTTCACAAGTGAAATGCTGATTAGTTGTTACTTAATTGACCAAACACCTCAATATTCCAGCCATCATCAGTGCGCAAACTACAAATTATTTTCCTGGCATACTTTAAATGATAAATGGACACTGGACATATTACCAAATTCCCATTAAACTGAAGTTTAATTCTTTTACAAGAAACATGAAATTTTTTTTTCTCACGTATTTATATGAGATTTTTAAAGTTATTGACTTATTTTCATATATATATATATATATATATATATATATATATATATATATATATATATATATATATATATATATATATATATATATATATATATATTCATTGATTCTGTATGCTTTGTGCTTTCATTTTTTTTCATTTTTTTTTCCGAGAAGTCTAGATGAAAAAGAGGGAAATACACAATAAATACATATACTAATAAAAATATAGCATGAATCATAAATTCTTAGAAATTATCAGAGAGACAACAACATTTTTATTCTTTCAGAAGTACGGCAAGATTTATTTCTAACTTCGTTACCTAAGATTATTTCGGGCATACTCTCAACACAACATTGCATGCCTACCTCAATGTGTTGAAGATAAAGCAGTCATTATGAGGTCTTCCATGTTGCATAAGAACTTCAAAAAATACGGGTGTATTACAGTACATGAAGCTCAGTTTTATCAGTCATCAACCAGATTCAAAGGTACTGATGCTCCAACTTTCACTTTTAACAACTGTATTAACTAGGTGAATGCTAATCAAGACACATTACATTGTAATGTATTAGCTTTTTTTTATCATTTAGAAATGTAACTACTAATAATAATAATAATAATAATAATAATATAAATAATAATAATAATAATAATAATAATAATAATAATAATAATAATAATAATAATAATAATAATAATAATAATAATGATAATAATAATAATAATAATAATAATAATAATAATAATAATAATAATATATAATAATAATAATAATAATAATAATAATAATAATAATAATAATAATAATAATAATAATAATAATAATAATAATAATAATAATAATAATGATAATAATAATAATAATAATAATAATAATAATAATAATAATAATAATAATAATAATAATAATAATAATAATAATAATAACAATAATAATAATAATAATAATAATAATAATAATAATAATAATAATGATAATAATAATAATAATAATAATAATAATAATAATAATAATAATAATAATAATAATAATAATAACAATAATAATAACAATAATAATAATAACAATAATAATAATAATAATAAAAATAATAATAATAATAATAATAATAATAATAATAATAATAATAATAATAATAATAATAATAATAATAATAATAATAATAATAATAATAATTCTGCCCTAAAAACAATTTGTTATAAGATTATTTTTTAAAGTGAACATGCAATATTATGCCCCATCATTATATAATGAAGTGATAATATACGTTCGGAATTTCGAGTGATTGCACTGCTCTCTCTCTCTCTCTCTCTCTCTCTCTCTCTCTCTCTCTCTCTCTCTCTCTCTCTCTCTCCATTGCTGTGTGTGCGCGTTTGTGTGTGTGTGTGTGTGTGTGTGTGTGTGTGTGTGTGTGTGTGTGTGTGTGTGATTACCTAATTGTGATTACCTAATTGTGTTTACGGGAAAGAGCCCAAAGCTCGTATCTTCCCGTCTCCTGATCGCTTCCATTTTATACTTAGTGATACTTATCATACCTGTCCTTAAAACTATGGATTGAGATAGCATTAACCACCTCCTCGCTTAGCGAATTCCAATTATCAACTACTCTTACACTGAAAAAGTATTTCCTTACATCCTGCAAACAAGTTTTCTTACGAAGCTTCAAACTATGACCTCTAGTTCTAGAGCCAGCCATATCAAAATATCGATCCCTATCCACTCTATCATAACCATGAAGGAATTTAAAGACTGTCACCATATCCCCCCTCACTCTTCTAGCTTCGAGTGATGGTAAGTCTAATTCCCTCAACCTCTCATCATAACTGAGATTGCGTATTTCTGGCACCAGTTTCGTGGCATGTCTTTGAACTTTTTCAAGCTAAGCTATGTGCTTTTTCAAGTGCGGATTCCAAAAGGGGGCTGCATATTCGAGTTTTGGCCTCACATAGGTTACATAAATATTTCTGAACATTTCCTTGTCCATGTGCCTGAAGTCTACCCTTACATTTGATAAGAATGCATATGCTGCACTGAGGAATCCTATAAGCACCATGATTCAACTAAGAACTAGTTTTACAATTCAAGTGGTACAGGTTTCTTCGCATATCTCCTTAACAAATGCAATTATAAATGCATCACTATTAAAACGTAGACTCTTGAAACAAACAGTCCAATAATTCCCGTTTCATATTCCAGAAGACATGCTTGTTACTTCCAAAAATGTTGATTTTTATTGTTTTGTTTTCCTCATTCCTACTGATGGTAGTCTGACTTTCAATACCCCGCTTTAAGTACTTTTCCAATACATCGACATTCGTGTTGCTCACCGTCCAATACCTCATTTCCACCACAAAACCCCCAATCAGCGTCAGCATCGTCGCAGCTAGGCCAAGTGCCCAATCGACCAATACAACTCAGGCAAATTCTAAAGATCACATGCAAAAGGTTGTTTGCCGTGGTTGCTGCATATATTTGGTTGGCAAGACAAAACTGCAGTCTGTAATGATTTTGAGACTTTAGTCGACTTTCTTATCATTGTGTTAGTAGGCGATGATGTCGTTTACTTCTATTATTTGTCAACTTCAGGAATATCAGGATCTTTTAATAGCTGCGTAAGGACCAATGTTTTCATTATCAGTAAGTAAATGTACTTAGTTATGTAATCGGTAAGTATATGCAATCAGTTTGCGTGATATTACAGACTTATTGTATTTTTTAAATTTTCCTTTAAAATTCTTAAAAAAAAATTCATTTGCAACTTCACAAAGACATTATTAAGCAAGTTGTTTAACAAAGTTTTTGGAGGAAAAGACGATACTTGAGGAATGGAGAAAGTTTGACATGGTACCAATTTTATGTATAATAGAGGTGTGTAGAGATGGAATAATTACAGATGAATAAATCTGACCAGCTGCAACATGAATATAATACGGGAAAAGTTAGTGGGAAAGCTAGAATGCGAAGATATGTGAGGATATGCTAGTAGCAGTATGTTTTTATGATCTTCTCCAGACTCCATCTCTCTCTCGTCTCCAAGCCTATGCTGATGATTCATCCCTTTTATTTCCTTTGCCGCCTTCTCACCACCATCGTCTTTTGCCCGAAATCAGTCTCATATCACTCTTTCAACAACTCTCAACACCCGATTTACGGAGGGTATCTCAGTGGGGCATACAAAATTTTTTTAAATTTAATGCCTTCACAACTCAGTTTCTGGCTCTCATTTGTCTTCTAGTGATAGCCTTATGGTTTTCGAAAACAACGAAATTTGTCCTCTCATTTCTATTAATATTTTAAGAATTCAGATAGTCTCTAACTTGTCTTGGAAAAAAATCACATCATTCAGATTGCAAGAGCTGCATCTAAGGAAATGGAAGTTTTGTTTCGTTATCAACTTTTCTTTTCTTCATATCAATTGCTAAAGGATTAAAAAGGCCTCATTCGTCCCTGTTAGAATACTGCCCTTGCATCTAGGGACCCTCATCCTGCACTTATCTCTTTGACGGAGTTGAATCTATATAATCCGATTGATCAACAATCATGCTCTTACTTCGTCTTCGCCAGAAGGTATAATATCTTTACGTTTTTATCAGTACTGCTTCTCTCGCTGCTGTGATGAGTTGGAGAGTTGAATCTCTCCTTCCCTGGCGAGACCAAGTAACACACGCCAAGTGGCCTCATCGCACAGGTATTGTGTGGAGATTTAGAGCTCGTAGATTGGTCAGAGTGGTGATAGTTCTTTCCTTTCACTTCCAGATTCTGACTTCTTAAAAAAAAAAAACTGTGCTATTGGCATCTCTACATCTAATCTTGCTATATTTCTAGGTCTTCATTACACTGATTAATAATCCTTCTTTTCATTTTTTTTTTTTACTGTATATCATTTCTTATTTATGCTTTGTCCATAAACTGCTACTTTTTCGTCTTCTCTATTGTATTCTTGGAGCCTGAGACCGGTAAGGTTTTTTTTTTTTTTTTTTTGCCTGTCCCGGTGCCACATTCATAAAAAAAATTAACACTACTAATGCAATTCTTGCTTAAAGTGTTGATGGAGAAGTAAAAAATAGGCAAGGAGTTGCATTGTGTATTTGTGAATTTGGAAAAGGTGTATTACAGGGTGCCGAGAGAGGTGTTGTGGTATTGCTTGAGGAGGTTTGGAGTAGCTGAGAAGTATGTGAGGATGGCGTTGGATAAGTATAATGACAGGGTGCCGAGAGAGGTGTTGTGGTATTGTTTGAGGAAGTTTGGAGTAGCTGAGAGGTATGTGAGGATGGCGTCGGATAAGTATGATGACAGTGTGACAAAGATGTGCAGCAGGATTGATGGATAGAGTCAAAGTGTTGATGGGATTGCATCAAGGGTCGAGTCTGAACTCGATCAGACAGGTGTCAATATAGACTATGATGCTTGCGAATGGTATTGTGATCTGTAGCAAGAGAAGGGAGCAGGTTGGAGCGAACCTTGAGAGGTGAAGATGTGCACTGAATAGACGAGAATAAAAGTCAGAAGGAGCAAGACACATTACATATGAGTAACTGAGAGGGAGAATGGTGAAGTGGTGAGGTTGAAAGGTGTAAAGATATTGAAGGTGGATGAGTTTAGGTATTTGAAATAAACTAATCATAGTAACTGAGAGTGTGGTAGAGAGGTGAAATAAGAAAACGTAAGACAGCTTAGAGTGGATGGAGAAGAGTAACATATGTAATATGTGATATAAGGGTACCTGCAAGTGTTAATGGTAAAGTTTGCGAGACGGTAGTAAAACAGGCATGTTATATGACTTGGAAACAGTCCTACTCACAAAAACACAGGAAGCAGAGCTGGAGCTTGCAAGGTTGAAGATGCTGTGATTTTCTTTGGGAGTGACATGAATCGAAAAAATACGAAATATGTACATTAGAGGGACAGCGCAGGTATGGCAGTTTGGGGATATGATGACAGGTGAAACTAAGATGCTTTGGATATGTGTTGAGGAGGGATGAGAACTATGTTGGGAGCTAACAGGTAAGTGGGGGAGTGTTTGGCCTGAGAGGAGGTTTATTATGTGGTGAGAAAGGACATAGGCCCTGTGATATGACGGAAGAGGATCCAATAGGTGTACTAAGACAATATGAAGACGATTGATCCGCTGTGGCGACCCCTAAAGGGAAAAGCCAAAATATTTGATATGATATTGCCAAGATATCTTAGTATTGTTAACATATGTAAGAAACAAACTCTTTTACCAGCCCACACCAGAAGAAAAAAAAAAGTAACTATCTGGAGAGTTGTAGCTCGCGGATTGGTCGGTGCAGCAACTGCTTCTTCCTATCTACCTTCAGACTCTGGAACTCTCTTCCTACTTCTGTCTTTCCTAATTCAAATAACCTATCTTCCTTCGAAAAGCAGATCTATCGTCATGTCTAGGTCCTCAGTACATTGACTATTCTTCCAGTCTGTCCTTCTCTTTTGTGTATCACTGCCTTATCTCTGCCTTGCCCATGACCTTTTTCTTTTTCTTCGTCTTGGTGTTTTCTTCGTGCCCGGGCCATTATCGATGAAAACAGTTTTTTTGCCTGTCCCGGTGTCAAACTAAAAAACAAACAAACATACAATGAACAATTAGAACTTAAACTGAGAAGTGAACTAGGTAGGTGCATCCAAGAAACCCCGACTTACAATATTTTGTGGTTGGAAATTCGACAAATCAGCAAAAATTTAATAAGAGTAAAATGTAAATAACATTCGGCATATAAATAAATAAGAAACTAGTACTTTAGACAAGTTCAATTCTACTGTTCTACGAAAGAAAGTTCTTATTTCGTGAACACATTTTCTATATGAATGAACACTCACTGCATTAGTAACAAGCCCCAAGTTAGCTTTTCATCACTGATCTCTTTCTAGGTTAACAAAGAAACGTTTACGTCATATTTACCAACAACGATTAGTTAGTATATCATATTAAAACCACTTTTATAAATCAATTTCAATATCATCGGCATTCCAGGCAGTATAATAGGAAATTTATAATCTTCCTCTATTGACACATACACACACACACACACACACACACACACACACAAACATACACACACACAACATACACACACACACATATCATAACAAACATACATGCATATAAACACAATTATGTCAGTTAATATATACCCTAATTTTTTTAGGAAATATAGCATCAGCATATTTTACAGGCTGCTCATGTAAATTGGGACATATATATTAATTAAAACTTTTTAGCACTCTACGTAGAGTTACCCCTGTTTCTTTTCTGTAGTCAGCAAATTAAGAAAATAACGCGAAATTACCATATATGTTAATGTAATCAAAATACCATAGAAAGTGTGAGTATTTGTTATTGCATTAAAGAAAAAGTTAAATGATTGCATAAACAGGGCCGCGATAAACTTACACTAGGGAAATTCACTGCCCATAGTTACTTAAAATATAAAAAGGACATGTTATAGCAAAAAGGAGCAGTAAACACAGAGATATCAATGACCCTAAGTTAACCCAATGGGAAATTGTAATAATTAATCATTATGATTCTACATATAATTCAATATGAGATTGTTCAGATAGTCTTATGAAAGGGCCAGTGTCTCTGCCCTTAAGGTGCCTTCTGACATTTTACATATATCACATACATATACATGTCCTCATTCCCCTTTGTAAGGGGGCTTCCGAGCCATGAAACACGCATTTACTACGAGCCACACATACCTCAACCATTCCTCTTAGCTCCTTGGGGGTAAAGAGTTTCCACATTTCCTCCCTCCCACCCTGCTTGGATTACTCACAAGGTATGCGGGCAAGGCTATTCTAAAATGAGGTCCAGCAGCAGCAGCTGGTTTACCCCCACCATTTCATCACATGGTAACTCCCTCACCCCTATCTATCATAGTTCACAGAGCAAGCAGGTGCGAGAAATCCTTTTGACCCGTTCATTCAGTGCCATCTTCACGCAATCCATTCATCTCATTCTATGTCTTCCTCTTGACCTAACTTCAATCACTTCTGCACTCCACACTCTCTTCACTATTCGCTCATCACTCATCTTTTCCAAGTGTCAAAACCAACTCAACACTCTCTGATCTAACCTATCCTACAGCTTCCTTTCAACGCCCGTTCTCCGCCTGACATCCTCATTTCTTACTCTGTCTATTCTAGATACACTAATCATACTTCTCAAACACCTCACATCCATTACATTCAGCTTGTTCCTTTCATACTCTCTTGCATTCCAAGTCACTGTTCCCTACAGTGCTGTCGGCACAATTCACCTTCATATAGCCTTCTCTTTGCATTCATTCCCAAATATCTATTCCTCATTACACTTGTCTACCCACCTAGACATTTACTTGCTGACTTCATTCTTTGGCTAACTTCTGTATCCACTCGTTCACTTCTTGATACATGCTTCACCAGATACTTAAAACTCTCAACTTCTTCAAGCAACTTCCATTTACTCCTACATTCAATCTGCCAATATTAACACTCTTCATGCATCTCATGACTTTACTTTTACCAATATTCCCTCGCAACTCCTTATTTCACACATTCTAACAAACTCAGCACCATATGATTCATTGCCTTCTCAGTATCCGCCACCAGTACAGTAGCATCCACAAATACCAACCGATTCAGTTTCCACAACCTTCCATTCTCACCCACTAGTTTAAAACCTCTGGCTCATACTCTTTCTTTTACTTCTCTTACCACTCCGTCCGTATACACATTAAGCAACCATGGTGACATTAATCAACCTTGACGTAACTCTACATTCACCTCAAACCAATAACTAATGCCATTCCCGACTCTAACACATGCTCTACTATTCACATAGAAATTCTTCATCACTTTCAGCAATCTTCCACTTACTGCATACAGTCGCAACACATTCAACAACCCCTCTCTATTGACCTTTCATGCGCTTTCTTTAAGTTCATAAAAACCCATAAAGTGTCCCTACCTTTCTCCAAGAACTTCTCACACACCTGTTGTACCACATTCACCTGATTCACACTTCATTTTCCTCTCCTGCACCCACACTGCTCTCCCCCAATCAATCTCTCAGTACCTTTTCTTGTTCTCTTGATTAACACTCTTCCATATACCTTACCAACTACACTCAACAAACTAATTTCTCTAAAACTACTGCACTGATACTTATCTCCTCTTCCTTTATAAAGTGGAACTACACATGCACTCCTCCAATCAACTGGAAACCTCCCTTTCCTGAACCATACATTCAACAACCTAACCATCCATTGAACTAATGCTTCCA